>JACCPG010003001.1:0-116712 GCA_016069955.1 Drepana arcuata | reverse complement strand
AGGTCCTTTGATTGCGTAGGCAGAGGGGTAACAACGTGACAGACCGCGTGTAGAAAAGTACAAGCATCTTCTCAACCTGCTTACCTCGAGAAGTAATTACTATACCCCACAGTGTCCGTAATCTCATCACGCCTTCCCCCAAGGTACCCCGAAGCTGTAGGCAGAGGTGTGTAGGTAGTACACGCCAAAATAAATGTTAGGTGTTAGCGTGACAGATAGCGAGACCATCACTTAAGCACGTCTATATATACGCCTTTGAATTTCTTCTCAAACTAATGTAGGTTACCTCTCGATTTTTTTCTTCACCGTAAAGCTCGTGGTCTGACTAACCATTCTACTCAAGCTAAAAAGAACTCATTGGTACCTACAGTTGGGATTTGTATTTGCAATCTAATTATGTGTTGCATGCAACTCGATGTTTTCAGGGTCCATAATATACCCTCATATAAATATATATATTAGGCATAAGTGGAATGGCATTAAATAATTGAATGGAATAAAAACGTCGTTGTGGGCCATGTTGGCCACCGTATAAAATACAATGGTTTTATGGCAGCTTCAACGGATTTTCATTTGAATTTCCATTCACACTTCTGTGTAATTGCAGCCGTGGATAAAGCACTGGGCCATTGACACTTTTATTGGTTGATGATTTAGTATCTATTGATTGCGTCTAGAAGACGGGTAGTGAGGGAAATTGGAATTTAAGACTTTTCCTACTTACTTGGGAATAAAGCCTCTACGTAACATAGATTGGACGTCGACATTTATACTTCTGCTGTTCTAGCTGCGTCCCGCGGTTTCAGTTGTGTAAAATATGTTTTTTTGCAAGTTTTTTTTTCTAGGTCCTATGTATTACTGTAGCTAATAATCTATCTCTGTGCCAAATTTCACCTAATTCCGTACAGTAGCTTTGGCGTGAAAGACGAACAAACATACTCAGTAACTTTCACATTTTATGTAAGATTTTATAATTTTGTATGTTCCATCTAGGCAGACAGAGGTATCATCCTGTTTTCTTTCGAGATGTATTTATGTTCGTGATAAATTGGAAGTCGCCCTGTTTCTGTCGTGACTTTACAAAGGACTCTGAAATTTTGAAATCCGTCATTAGTGGTACGGCTAAAAACCAATTACACTTTTTAGTAATTAATTTAATTATCTCCCATTTGTTAACAATTAAAAATAATATTAAATAATTAAAATTAAAAAAAAACAAACAAAACAAATTTATTGAGTAATGTATTATACATTACTCAATAATTTTCTGCTAGAGCATGAATGCTTTTCAAAATTACGGTGTAAGATAGCAAGTAACATTAATCATTTATATCATAATCATTTATACTAAACCATAATATAACAAAAGTAATAAAAGTACAATTATACGCCCAAGCCCGATGGGCGGGATCCGCCCACCCGCTGTACAGCGACGCCCAACGGAGCTGAAAAGCGACCACCTACAATATTTTCAATTCAAGGGTGTGATGAAAAAGGAATATTGTAAAAATATATCCAACACGGAAGTTTCAGTGGTAATTGTAATACCGTAGAAAAACATTTAATTACCAAATTTTATTTCGATCTGAAAACTGTATGCTAATAAGTGCCTTTTTTGAGAAATTGAATAGGTATATACCATAATAATTATTTATAGTGATAAGTCGTGACGACGATAAAGCCGCGATGGCCGAGTGGTTCGAGCAGTTGCATGCGACGCAAAGGTCGCAAGTTCGAATCCCGACTGTACCAATGAGTTTTCTGAACTTAAGTACAGTACAGCTCGTGGTTACAGTGTGTGGGGTACAGTTACGTGGGTACAGCTTTACGGTGAAGGAAAACATCGAGAGGAAACCTGCATACGTTTGAGAAGAAATTCAAAGGCGTATGTAGAGTCGTGCTGGAATAACGGCGATGGACTCGCCATCTGTCACGTTGGCACGTAATATACCTCCGGCGGAAAGTGAGTGTATGGGTATTACCTATACACCTCTGCTTACCCCTTCGGGGACCCTATTGCCTTTGAATTTCTTCTCAGACGTATGCAGGTTTCGTCTCGATGTTTTCCTTCACCGTAAAGCTTGTGGTGTGACTAATCACTGTACTTATAATATTCTCACGCCTTCCCACAAGGGTCCCCGAAGGGGTAGGCAGAGGTGTATAGGTAATACCCACACACCCACTTTCCGCCAGAGGTATATTAGGTGCCAACGTGACAGATGGCGAGTCCATCGCCGTTACTCAGGCACGGCTATACATACGCCTTTGAATTTCTTCTCAGACGTATGCAGGTTTCCTCTCGATGTTTTCCTTCACCGTAAAGCTCGTGGTGTGAATAATCACTGTACTTAAGTTCAGAAAAACTCATTGGTACAGTCGGGATTCGAACTTGCGACCTTTGCGTCGCAGGCAACTGCTCGAACCAGTCGGCCACCACGGCTCGTATATCATTATTTTTAAACAAATAATTATTATATATATCGTTTCGCCTTTGTATAAGAGTCCTTGAATGGTAAGGTTACACAACACCGTATTTTCGGATGAATATATAGTAAGTTGCCAACGAACCCGATGGCAAGTTCATCGCTTTTGCTCAAGCAATAATTCTGAGTACTCTGAATTATAAATAATGTATTTATATATATAAACTGTGGTATGAATCTTTATCTTTTAAAATATAGTTATGAATCGGTCCTTGCTTTTATCAATTGACATTTGTATACAGTAAATTATTGTCAATTTCCCACTTAGATAACAGACAGTTTTAACAAGTAAAAATGTATAATGATAGCCTTGAAATGAGATAACAAATTGCAGATTTTTTTTACTTGTATTGTGTCGTTATGGCCGAGAGATTTACATAGTCAAGTGAAGGTTGCCGGTTTGAATTCTTATTGTATAAATCAGAGATTTTCAAAATGTAAGTGCAGTTTTGTCACGAGCTTTACGGTGAAGGAAAACATCGTGAGAAAACTTGACAATGTCTGACAGAATTCAATAACGCAGGTTTATGAAATCGTGGTCGGCGGTGACAGACTAGCGTGTCACTTTGTCACTTATATATTACCCGTGGAGTTCTACCACTTCGGGGAAAGAGAGAACAGATTTGGCTGTTTAATCAGCGTGTCATAATTTTTTGCACTAAGGTGCATAAGAATTATATGGCACGAGCCATAGCATTTAGGTAAGCGGTTAAAAAAGCTAGAAGCTTACAGGTCCCTAACGGGGTAGGCAGAGGAAATAGAGCGCCAGTTCTCTCTAGACTTGCATACCTCTTTCGCTTCGTCCACATTCATCAGTCTTCATACATGCTAAAATCTTATTGACCCTTATTTGAGCGACTTGGCAACTCTTGGCGTTATCAACTTATTTTTTCTCTCTCCCTAGGAATAACCTGATTGAGGAAGGATAATTTCCACAGCCTGGGAGATTTAAAAGCACTTCTTAAAAATTACAACCTTGTAGAGATTACTTGTTATTTGACATAATTCAAGTCTTATACTCGTTGCTCGAGAAAGAGAAAATCTCGCAATCTTCTTTTGTTTTATGATTATTAAACCCTTTACACATAGACACCTAATATACACACCCTACATAGGTGTATACACACCCTATATACACACACCCTAGTAAAAATCTGAATACAGCGAGCTGCCTAGTTAAATTAATTTTGGCGCTGAGCGCCCGAATTCGGGCAGACTTCAAAGGAATTTATAGTTAGGTAGGTCTAGACTTTAGTTGTGCTTCAGTCTAGAATCGGCCGTTGAAATTTTCTGTAGTAATTAATACTGCATATGTCTCACTTGCTTGAGTTTAATTATTTAGCTTTTAAGAATATTTTTTAGTTATTATATTATTATTATTATTTTTTTCTTTCTTCTTTTTAGTAGTAAGTAAGTTTTTCATGCTTTGTAAGTCAACCTCAAATGTCAAGTCTAGGCATACGCATTGTATATTTCATCATTAAATAATTGTAAATAATTTTACTGTCATGTAAGTTGCTGATATATTATATTTTAGCTTTTCTATACCTACTAATATTAGAAGACCTTAGAAGACATTAGAAGACTCTCATGACGTATAGGAAGGTCAATAAGATTGCGCTGGACAGAAGCAAATGGTAGGGACTACCTCAGAGACGCTGACAAGAGCCTTAACTTAACCGATTTCAATCATATTTGCACACCGTGTGCAGTTTGGTCCAGCTTACAAGATAGGATAGCTTACATCACAATTGGACCCGATAGGTGGCGTTGCGATCGTGTTTCAGGATTTTTTTGTTTTTCACCCGGGCGAAGCTGGGTGGGACAGCTAGTATATATATATACATAGTCGTATATATATATATATCTTCATGCTTTCCTGCCTTCACGCCCTCCCCAAGAGGTAACCAGAATTAAAACACATACCATCTGATTGCCAGCTGTATAAGTTATTTATAAGGTTTAAGTATATGAAGAAGAGCTTCTGAAAACATAATATTGAGTCTCCTTCAACCCCAACGAACGGGGTGCAGGTAAACACCTTTTATGACAACCCCTGAAATAACTAGCATTCTTAACTACTGTTCAGGTGTAAGCACATTTTTTACGAGCTCAAGAATAACACATTTATTGGCTATTAATAAAGGTTGAAAGCCTTCGCTTTTCATAGATTACTTCGTCTATTATCTATAGAGAGTCACATATTTTTCTTATATTGTTTGAATATATTACGGGTGGCCTAGTGGTTCGACTAGTTGCCGGCAACACAAAGATTACAAATTCGAATGTCGGCTGTACCAGTAAGGTTTTCTAAGCTTAAGTTCAGCGATGAGTCCCGCCACGCGCTTTACTGTGACGAAAAACATTCTGAGCAAACCTGGATATACCTGCAGGAATAATTTCACACCTGTCTTGAAGAACTCCATGCTGTACTCTCTAGGGAAAACAGGGAGTTCATTCCTGTTTATAGTTTGATATTAGAATAATCGCCCAACATTGCCATGCTCGTAATAGGTCACTATATAATTAGTCACTCTTAGTACATAGGTACATACATATATATCATCACGCCAAGTGTAGAGCAGGCAGAGAGTATATAGCGCCAGTTCTCTCTAGACTTATGTAGCTACGTCCACATTCATCAGTCTCATCATACATGCTCGTCGGTTTCGAGTACTCTTGACGTTCCCGTCCTTGAGTACTTTTATTACCTTAGTACTTTTAGTAATTAGTGACTCGTAGAGCTCATATTAAGTAAATCTATAAATAAATAAATACAACACTTTGTCTATCTAAAGGCCCTTGGCCAGTGTTTTAGAAGAAACCTCTCCAGAAGATTTTCATGATCATGGTATTCACATTAAGCCCTCGTCATCATCAAGCCCTTAAAAGCACCCAAGATTAAAACAAGGCTTATAAGAAATGTAACCTTTATATCAAGTGTACTGTAGTTCAATATTACGTAAACAGCGGGAGGGTCTTTACTGTAAACCCCATTTTACAATTGATTGAAAAGGTACTTTAATATTTATATGTTAAGGTCTACTTTTCGCTTGGTATGATAAGCTTCGTTGAGTGTGCCTTTTAAATCTTACACACAAACAAGGGTTGTTTTCTATGAGCTTTGTGTTATTACGTCTGTGGAGAAAAATATAGCCGTGGTGGCCGAGTGGTTCGACTATTCGCCTGCAATTCGAAAATTTTAATTTCGATTGTGTCCGCCGGCTTGAACCCTGATCACGAACCGGGTGGGCCGTCGTGCCATAGGGATCCCTCTTCGGGATCCAGATGGAGTATATGGCCATAGGAGCAACATCCTTCATCATTACGTAACAAAGATAAACTGCATGTACCAGCTAGATTACACAAACTAGCAACTCATTGGTCAGGCAAGATAGACGTATTTTTTTTAAAAGATAAAATATATAATATATCCTCACGCCTTCCCACAAGGGTCCCCGAAGGGGTAGGCAGAGGTGTATAGGTAATACCCACACACCCACTTTCCGCCAGAGGTATATTAGGTGCCAACGTGACAGATGGCGAGTCATCGCCGTTACTCAAGCACGACTATACATACGCCTTTGAATTTCTTCTCAGACGTATGCAGGTTTCCTCTCGATGTTTTCCTTCACCGTAAAGCTCGTGGTGAGACTAATCACTGTACTTAAGTTCAGAAAAACTCATTGGTACAGTCGGGATTCGAACTTGCGACCTTTGCGTCGCAGGCAACTGCTCGAACCACTTGGCCACCACGGCTTTTTTAAAAGATACGTCACGAAATAATTGAATTATCTTTTGTAGAGTTTAACGCTGTCATTCAAGGACGGAAACGTCAAGAGTAGGTACATACTCGATACCGACAAGCATGTATGAAGAGACTGATGAATGTGGACAAAGCGAAAGAGGTATGTAAGTCTAGAGAGAACTGGCGCTGTATACTCTCTGCCTACCCCGTTAGGGACTCGGCGTGAAGATATGTATGTACGTATTTAACGTAAACTAGTTCAATATCAGATTATTTGAATGACGGCCATACATGCATTGCTCCTCTTGTAGACAGTTTATATGTAAGTTTAATATTTTTCTACCCCTCCGTAAAAGGGATCAAACGTTGAAAAAGGGAACCGGTGAGTTCTTCGCCGTTTCTTCTTCTGACAGGTATTTTTCCTTGGGAACGTCAGGAACTTTAGTTTTTTATTTAGTATGTGACGTTCAATAAGTGTTCCCTGTTCCGCTTACAATGAATGAAATATTTTTATACACTTTTCACTTATTTATTCAGGGCTCAACGTCGCTAATAGTGTCATCTTGTCACGCGAAACCGTGAAATTAAAATCTATACATACATACATATAATCACGCCTCTTTCCCGTAGGGGTAGGCAGAGACCTCTTCTTTCCACTTGCTACGATCCTTACATACTTCTTTCGCTTCGTCCAATTTCATTATTCTCTTCATACATGCTCTTCGTTTTAGGGTACTCTTGACCTAACCTTCAAGACGTCCCTAATTTGGTCTAGAAACGTCCGTCTAGGTCTACCCCTTCCAACACTTTCATTCACACTCGCCTTATACACTTTTTCGTCAATCGCTCTTCATTCATTCTCTCGACATGGCCAAACCATCTCAGCATACCTTTCTCAATTTTTGTCACTACATCTTCTTTCAGACCACAACGTGTCACAAAATCTATATATGCATATATATTAACTTACCAACAGAGGTAGTTGCACCATTGGTCTCTGTAACAATAAAAAAACATCTTCAATACATGTATGTATTATACGGTAAAGGGAAAACATCGAGAAGAAACCTGCACACGTCTGAGAAGCAATTCAAAGGCGTATGTATAGTCGTGCTTAAGTAACGGCGATGGACTCGGCATCTGTCATGTTGGCACCTAAGATATATCTCTGGCGGAAAGTGGGTGTGTGGGTACTACCTATACACCTCTGCCTACCCCTTCGGGGACCCTTGTGGGAAGGCGTGAGGATATATAATTATAATAATAAGCAATCATGTCGGCCGTTTGGTCTAGTGTTCGAAACTCCTGACTGCAACTGAGGTCGCGGGTTCGATTTTCAGTGAGGGCAGATATTTGTGTGATGAACACGAGTATCTGCACGTATGTATATATACAAATATCAATCTAGAAGTATATATATATCATTGTCTTCTTACCATAGTACCAACAAGCGTTGCTTAATTTGGGACTATGCCCATATTTGTGAGTTGTACGAAGACATTTATTTATTTATAAGAACATCAGAGCAACATTTGTTTGCGCCAACAAGTAAGCTTCCACGTCATCTTTATATATTATGTACTTGCATAGCTGCGTCAGTGAGCGATAAAAAAGTACATAAACACACATTACAGACTCACGGTCAAGGATCAAATCGATTTCGCGAGATTGGCTTATCACCAAACGCCCTTGCTGTCATCCAAAACCCATATTTATTATTTAATTTTGTACCCATCATCATACATTTATAAGCCGGGCTCTTGTTGGGATCTCTTAATCAAAATTAAAATATTTTATCTCACATAGGCCTAGATGGACACTTATAAAGTATAGAAAGTGCAACGTTCGGGTTGGTCGCTTCCATGGAGAAGAACCGGCAAGAAACTCCATGGTTACTCTTTTCAATTCATTTGGTATACAATAACCATATTATTATGGTATATCATTAGTACTTAAATATGGAAGAACAGCGTAGGCCCGACAAGAGGTCGTTGCTTCGTATAAAAAAAAAACTTAAAACGAGATAAATATAACAAAGTCAGCAAGATCTGGGAATCTACAAAGCTTACAATGTTCACATTTCACACATTCACAAATTAAGCAGGTGACACAAATATTGTCATCAGTGTTGTAACAAATTCTAAGAAAAATATGAAAAAAAAAGAATATTAATGATAATTAAAAACTGTACTAAAAAAAGAGATAATATAAGTTTGAGACTCTGGAAGACACTGATGCAGTCCTGCATTTGCATCAAAGACATGAGGTGGGTAAGACAGTTATAGTTTCGTATTGCTTTCTACACCGCAGTTTTAAGTCAAGTGTACTGTCCATTGACGTCCGGTATATGCCATTCCAGTTCCTAAGCCATACACCAGTATTGATACGGCTGCTGCTACGTATTGAAACTGCAACCCACGAAGACGCGCCCCACTATTCTCCCTTATGTAAGTGTGCAATCTTCCACTGATGTTTGAGTATTATCTGATTACCTATGAGTGCACACGCACACTACAATTAATGCACTCGGTTCATACTCCCCGCACCGCGCGACCCTCTCGACAACAAAATGGTGGGGTGCGTCATCGTGGATGGCACTATCTATATCAGAACAATGCTTATTTAATGGCGGCATTGATCGCCATGTTGCATGGACGTCATGAAAGCTTCTTACTTACAACTATCACCACAAGTTGTCCCAATAAGATGGTGTAGGCAAAGATTCATTACAATAACAAGACCCAATATATAAACTACGAGCTAATACGAGCCGTGGTGGCCGAGTGGTTCGAGCAGTTGCCTGCGACGCAAAGGTCGCAAGTTCGAATCCCGACTGTACCAATGAGTTTTTCTAAAACTTAAGTACAGTGATTAGTCACACCACGAGCTTTACGGTGAAGGAAAACATCGAGAGGAAACCTGCATACGTCTGAGAAGAAATTCAAAAGGCGTATGTATAGTCGTGCTTGAGTAACGGCGATGGACTCGCCATCTGTCACGTTGGCACCTAATATACCTCTGGCGGAAAGTGGGTGTGTGGGTATTACCTATACACCTCTGCCTACCCCTTCGGGGACCCTTGTGGGAAGGCGTGAGGATATATTATTATTATTACAATATATAAACTTTACTACGGGTTCGTGTGGCAGTTGTCTGCGCGAGAGAGGAAACACCACGTTCTGCGGTCAGAATTCCTCGTCCATGGCAAGGTGCAGCCAGCACGTCGGTCACTAGTATTAAGTAAGATGACAGTGGGAAATCTTGTGGGACACACCCGATTTGTCGCGCGATGGACTCGCCATCTATCACGTTGGCACCTAATATACCTCTGGCGGAAAGTGGGTGTGTGGGTATTACCTATACACCTCTGCCTACCCCTTCGGGGACCCTTGTGAGAAGGCGTGAGGATATATTATATACATTTTACTATAACATCTACCAATGATATCCAAGATTACTCGGGTAAAATCGCGGGGCATTTCTAGTTACATATGTTTAAATATGTACTCTATACATATAATACATAAAACACGATAATAAATAATATATCTGGTGAGTTGTTTTTGTTTGCTCGCCTTATCACAAAGTTGATAGGCTTTTGTATAAATATAACGATAATTAAATGGAAGATAACGTATACTGTATACTTATATATCATTTATTTACGAGTATATAGCTTATTATTGAGAAACAATGTAACACTGCGTTAGCATGAACTTAAAGAAAGAAAAAAGTTGACGATATATAGAAAGAAAAAAAGGTTGACGAAACATATACAATGCGCAAGTATCTGGAAGAAGAAGAGGAAGAACACGCCCCACTATTCTTACCCATAGGTTATAGTGTAAGTGTGCAACCTTCCGCTAATGTTTGACTACTATTGGCAAACACTGATTACCTATAAGTGCACACGCACACTACAATTAATAGACTCGGGTCATACTTCCCGCTTCCCGCGACCTCCTCGATTAGAAATGGGTGGGACGCGTCTTCGTGGATGGTACTGTCTATAATCATACGATGCGGCGCTTCTAACCTACGTTTTGCATTCTAGCAAGTGATTCAAATGGCTTCCCACAAGGGTCCCAAAGGACAGTAGAGGGGTGTGTGTGACCCACTTTCCGCTAGAGATATATTTTAAGTGGGAGATGGCGAATCCGTCGCCGTTACTCCAGCACGACTAGACATACGTCTTTTAAATTTCTTTTTAAACCTATGCAGGTTTCCTTTCGATGTTTTCCTTCACCGTAAAAAGCTCATGGTGTGACTAAAACATGCAGAACATGCAGTTTTTGTGCAGGCGACTGTTCGAACCATTCATGCCACCACGCCACCACGTGCTGTGGTTCAAACGTTATAAAATAATTAATTTAGATGCTAGCGTACGCGACCTCCACAGCTGTTCATCGTAAATATAATAAAAAAAAACTCAACGGCATATATTCTGTTCATTATTTACATCACCTTGAGATTTCTAGCGAGCTTTTGATGGTACTTTCACTAGTTGGAAAACATTCTATTTGATGTAATCCTGCTTGGATTGCGTCTAAGTCACGTGAAACCAGACAAATATTTGTGCTTTTTTTTTATGTATTTATTTCCCTGACATGAAAAGAAATCTTTTGATGAGCGTGGAACTGTCCGTCGTACAATAATTACTTCGGAAATAATGAATTAAAATATTAATACTTCTATTTTATTTATAGAGCCGTGGTGGCCGAGTGGTTCGAGTAGTTACCTGCGACACAAAGATCGCAAGATCGAATCCCGTCTGTACCAATGAGTTTTTCTGAACTTATGTACAGGGATTAGTCTCACCACAAGCTTTACGGTTAAGGAAAACATCGAGAGGAAACCTGCATACGTCTGAGAAGCAATTCAAAGGCGTATGTATAGTCGTTCTTGAGTAAGTGCAACGGACTCGCCATCTATCACGTTGGCACCTGAAATATATCTCTGGCGGAAAGTGGGTGTGTGGGCACTACCTATACACCTCTGCCTACCCCTTCGGGGACCCTTGTGGCAAGACGTGAGGATATTTTATTTTATTTATCTATTCTGAAAATATGTCGAGTGGTAGGCGCCTGTATCGTCACCGGGGGACGAATCTGCAATCTAGATATTGCAGGCAACTATTAAGCCGTAACGGTTTAAAAATCTACATATTATATAGACCAATACCACATATTAATTATACGAAGGGAAAGAGATATATAAGTCTAGAGAGAACTGGCGGTTTATACTCTCTGCCTACCCCGTACGGGCCTCGGCGTGATAATATGTATATGTATAAATACCAATTGGATAGCGGGCTTTTAATGCAAACGCAGAAAACGTACCCAGAAAAATGCTTTTATTTATAAAATTTTCTCATCAGCGTATCGATCAACCTGTGTATACCCAATCGATTTTAATGTTTACAGTATCGATTTGTATCGATACCGGCGGGATATTGTTTAGATTCGCGTATTCTCGCTTGTCCAAAGTTTACTTTCAACACAAATTGCTTTTTATAAACATTGAACGTGTTATTTGTGGGTGAATTTAATATTATTAACATTATAAATTAACCGAACTGATTTTTTTAAGATACACGAGTATTTTTTTTATGCCTAATCCTTACTAATATTATAAATGTGAATGTAAGTTTGTTTGTTACGCTTTCACGTAAAAACTACTTAACCGATCATCACGAAACTTTGTACACATATTCTTGAAGGTATTAGAAGTAACATAGGATACTTTTTGTTGCAAAAAAACTTTTTACGTAAGATAAAAATACCGTCCACGCCGACGAAGTCGCGGGCACAGCTAGTAAACAATAAAATAATAAAGTATAAGCCTAATATGCCGAATATAATCTATATAAATAAAAATGAATCACCGAAATGTTTGTACGCGCATAACTTCCAAACGGCTGCACTAAATTGGATAAATCTTTCTTTTATGTATTCTTTATTGTCAGGAGAAGGTTTGTGTGAAAATTATATTCTTCTGTGCGTGTGTATGTCACTGAACACTCTCACCCAAGCGAAGCCGGGCGGGACAGCTAGTAAACAATAAAAGTTTATACATACATATATATCATCTCGCCTAGTCCCTAACGGGGTAGGCAGAGAGTATAGAGCGCCAGTTCTATCTAGAATTATAAACATCATTGAAAAAGATTTAAAAGTACCCTACTTATATTACAAACACGAAAGTTAGTGAGGATGTTTGTTACTCAATCAGGCCAGGACGGCTGAATGGATTTGAATGAAATTTGTACAAAGGTTATCTGAAATATGATACGTTTCATTTCAGAAAAACCTATGACTTCCTAAGTAAAGTTACTAAATAGCACCACTGTATTCATCTTCCTATTAAGGGCCTTCTCCCTCCCCATTTTTTACTTTCTAAGTGCCGACCGCCCTCTTCTCATCGGTAAACATCAAAGATTATTTTTACTGAAAAATGCAAGGTCATCAAATAGCAATTGAAAATCAGCCTTTCATTGATGCTCAAAGAAAAGATTTCACTGCAGCTTTCGTCATTGTAAATTATTTTTCACGTTGAATCAAAATATCTTTGAAGATATAATTTTACTAGCTGAACACCGCAGTTTTACTCGGGATAAATTTTAATATACAAATTAGCTGACCCGGCTAACTTCGTACCGCCACTCATTAATGCATTAATAGTTTAGTTACGTTAATTATATATCTTCACTCCTTCCCTTAAGAGTCCCCGAAGGGATAGGCAGAGGTGTATAGGTAATACCCACACACCCACTATCCGACAGAGATATATTTCAGGTGCCATCGTGACAGATGGCGAGACCATCGCCATTACACTACGCTGTCAAGCACGACTATACATACGCCTTTGAATTGCTCAGACGTATGAAGGTTTCATCTCGGCGTGTTCCTTCACCGTAAAGCTCGTGGTATGACTAATCACTGTACATAAGTTCAGAAAAACTCATTGGTACAGTCGGGTTTCGAACTTGTGATCTTTGTGTAGCAGGCAACTACGCAAAGTGTTAATAACTTGACTATGTTTTATTTACGAGTACATACTAGCTGACCCGGCAAACTTCGTTCCGCCAAAATGAAACTTACCGTTTCTTCTAAGTGGTAACCATCGTCCCTTTGAAGACACATCCAGGTAACACAAGTTTTCAAAATATTTCAGTTCAAAATGGCACTTCACTTCATTCAACAATTCAAATGTTCGTGGACCCAAGAGAGAGCCTTGCGGCACTCCTTCGTCGCGCTCTTGTATTGACTGAGCGACTTCGAGTATGATGTTTTGAATACAATCTGTAACAGAAAAAAAACAATAATAAACTTTGCTGTATGTAGGTTTATGTTTGTGTACTTAAGTCGGGGGTTCCGTAGAGGTACAAGGTACCAAACGCTTTTTCGAAATCTAAATAAGTGACTTGTATTTATTTCTTTACCAAGAGATAAATATACATACTGGTAGAGAGTAAGGTTACATTGAGGCCGCCTGTGCTATTTATTTACATACATATACATATCATCACGCCGACTTGCTAAAGGGGTAGGCAGAGTGTATAGAGCGCCAGGTCTCTCTAGACTTACATGCCTCTATCGTTTCGAACACATTCATCAGTCTCTTCATCGAGCATGTGCTCGCCGGCTTCGAGTACCTACTCTTGGCGTTGCCGTCCTTGAGCGTCCGATCGATTTATTTATATACATACATACATACATATCATCACGCCAAGTCCCTAACGGGGTAGGCAGAGAGTATAGAGCGCCAGTTCTCTCTAGACTTACATACCTCTTTCGCTTCGTCCACATTTATTTATATTACTTTAATTAATACGGATTACACCAATTACATTATTAATGGTGTATAATTATATGTATAACACTCAGGCATATAGCCATATTATTTTCTAGTATTAATAAAATATGTATATATTAAATACATATTACAACACCCCTTAGCATTAAATATTATCTAGCATTCAATGTCTTTCAGCTTAGATCATTTTTCATTTAGAAGTAATACAAGGTTCATAAAAAAATTTGAACGCGTGTACATCAGTAAATTAGATGGGCCAGAAATACTCATAGCATTGTATTCTAATGATATTACTTTTTCTCAAACGTATGTAGATTTCCGCACAATGTTTTCCTTCAAGAGTAAAGCTCGTGCGATTAATCAGAATTTGGAATAAAAAGGTTACCTAACCTACTTAATTGTAATATTATAATGTTCAAGTTTGCGAGGATTATTGCTCCTTTTACACGCAAAAAGTAACGAATGGTATTGGATGAAATTTGGCACAGAAATAGGTTATTAGTTGGAGTAACATATAGGATATATTTTTATTCAAAAATTCAAATATTCCATCAATGAAATCTATTAAGGCGGGTGAAATGGCAGAGCGCAGCTAGTTCCGAATTTTTTACCGACTTAAAAAACGAAGAGGTTCTCAATTCGACTGTATTTTTTATTTTTGTTACCTCATAACTTTTAGTACCTATATATTTTTTCTCTGCACCTGTACAGAACCACAAGATTAAATGATTAGAATTTACTAATCGCTAGCGCTTCAACTACGATACACTCTATATAAACAACGACTATTATTTTTAAATATTGTCAGGCAATCTTTTCCTATGACTAATTTCTATAACCCGACAATAATGCCTGTAACTACAAACCTACAATCATCGATATTAATCTTTATTAACGCAAAGCTAAAGGTTATATTCAAATGTTGCTTACACTGGACATAAGCTGCTACATTTGCTAGACAGAAAGAGGTTGTAAGGTGACTCTAGAAGGCGACACTAGCTTGAAACAAAATATTTTGTTTCTATTGTAGAGCAATGCAAAACAAACGATATAATGTTTCTTAAAACATAACAATGGGCAGAAAGAAGTGAAATAATCGACGTAATATTCTTAGCTGATGACGAAACAAACCGAACCATAACCGTAATATAAATAAAGTTGATAATTGCTAAATAGCCAGAGCTAGCTAATATTCGACGGCCTCCTAGTCCAGTGTTCAATGCTCTTGACTACGAAGCCTGAAACGAGGTTAGCTTGTGATGACTAGAAATATTGGTGCCTCAGTACTGGACCTTAGTCTACAGGACACCGAAATTGTATTGAGTTTACGGCCGTCCAGTCTAATGGCCAGAGCCCCTGAAAGCGGAGCTTGAAGACACGGATTCGATTCCGGTTGAGCGCGAATATTTGTAGGTACCTCAGACTTGGAGGTCCAATATATTTAAATATATCTATATAATTACATATGCCCCTGTTTATTTCTGATATAGCTGCCAGCAGTGTCCATACAGCATTAATATGCTTGTACAGCTTTGCTTAATTCGTATTTGTTGTTGGAATTTTTTATGGAAATGTCCCAAACTATTCAATATTGTATTATTTAACTCCTCTGCAACATTTTCGAGACGTTGAAGAATATCCCAGAAGTCGAGTTTCCTGCAAAAGATTCCTTCTGCTCTTTTATTTTCTATACGTTTAACTAAAGCTAGCTTTGTTTCTCTGCGTTATGAATGAGAATAGAGTGTACTATTTATACAATCCCTGTGGGACAGAGTCAAAGTATGTTAATGTAACCTTTTCCTTGACCTTTCTATTATTGATTGTCTGTAATTCTCTTCTATCTCTTTTTTTTTAATTTCGTGATAATGGCAAGTCCATCGCTGTTACTCAAACGAGACTATACATACGTCTTTGAATTTCTTCTAAAAAATATGCAATTTCCTTTACATAAAGGCTTGCGGTGTCATTAATTGCGTGGAGTTTCGATACTGTATCGGTAGTCAGGATTCGAACTTACAATATTGGCATTGCAGGCGACTACACGAATCATTCGGCCTTCATATTTCGGTAAAAGATTTAACGTGATAAAATAAGGCATTGCAGAATAATCTGACAAAGCGACATCATTCGACAAAGCCTTGGTACTATGTAGTGTTTCAGTATATTAAAGGTAATGCCACGCCATCTGTAGGCGATAACCTGTAGCGCTGTTTTTTCAAACACGTCACGCCTGTTGCATACGACCAGCCAATTGTTTACACAATACAAAAGACCCTTGTTTGTTTTTCGCTAGACGTTTCCTGGTTTGTTTTGTGTGTGAATGTGTGTGCATGTGTGCGGCGGTATGTTTTCACAGCCGGCTGTACACGTATTCGAGGACGGTACACAAAATATTGTTATTTGCACGAAGCGAGGCGGTAATAAATTCCCTGTCTGCTTAAGTGAAATATTTTTAATTTGAATTTAGAACTAGTGTGCTATAAGCCTGGGCCGGAATTGGATGTGCTAGTTACTGCACATAATAACTGACGATCGTACCTTTCAAATGCATTAAAATATGTCTTCCATTTATAAACTTTTCAGGCCATGGACGTTTTAGGTAACAAACGGGGGTGAGATTAGAATTCAAAGCCGATGTCGGTAATAGCAAAGGTAATCTTGAATTAAAAATAGAATGATGGCCGCATGGTAAGTAGTCACTTGTAATTCTTGCATAGTGAATTTTTCAGGCTCCAAATACATTTGTCTCGTCATACATGCTCGCGAGTTTCGAGTACTCTTAACGTTCCAATCTTTGCGAATGAATTTTAAGTACTTGTTAAAAGCCATTGCTGGTACTAAATGAAGTTACAAAGAATGTTTGTAGGCACAAAATTGACCAAAGAACAAATGATCCGATGAGAATCGAAATTACATTATTATGTCTTCGTATATTTCTAAGGAATGAAATTCACAAATTTTGCTGTAAAAAACAAAAAAAATTAACTCCTTGAAGCCTCTCGGTCCGATTGTTTCACCTGTATTAAAACCGAAGAGCATGTATGAATATTGATGAATGTGGATAACGAAAGAGATCTGTAAGTCGAGAAAGAACGAATGTAAAACGAACTCCCGTTGAAGCTTTCCCTACAGTGCTATCTTCTGGAAGGGTATGAAAAGATTCCAGGTTATGATGTCGCAAACGTCATACTAGGCGGTAACCGCTTACTATGACGTGGACCAGAAGCTTGTACACCTCCTGAGGAATTCGGCGTGATATGTTATAATAATAAATCCTCACGCCTTGCCTCAAGGGTGCCCGAAGAGGTAGACAAAGGTGTATAGGTAGTCCCCACACTTTCCCCCAGAGATATATTTTAGGTGCCAACGTGACACATGGCGAGTCCGTCGCCGTTACTCAAGCACGACTATACATACGCCTTTGAATTTCTTCTCAGACGTATGCAGGTTTCCTCTCGATGTTTTCCTTCACCGTAAAGCTCTTAGTGTGACTAATCACTGTAGTTAAGTTCAGAAAAACTAATTGGTACAGCGGGGTTCGAACTTGCGATCTTTGTGTCCACCACGGCTTTATTCTATATATAAAACTGTTTTTGATAGTGGGAGAAGTCGCGCTCACAACTAGTCACAAAAAGACAGTTACACAATTTTGTTTGTTGCAAAAGAGGGAAATACAAAACAATGAGCGCGGGAAAACAGACGGCTTTCTCATTGTCACACTGCACTTATATGTACGTACAAACAAACAGTAATTAAATACATGCATTATATTGTTGCTACATCGACCTGCGAATCGATTAGTATTGCATTTCATACCACTAAGGCGGCCAGCAAGCATCATAGTCGCTGTGCGACAAAACTCCTATAATAAATAGAAAAAAAAAAAAAAAACATGATCTATTGGTATAGATAGTGCCACCCACAAAGACGCGCCCCACCAATTTCTAATCGAATGGGTCGCGGGATACCAGGAGTATGACCCGACTCTATTAATTGTAGTGTGCTTGTGTACATCATAGGTAAATGAGTGTGTACCGATAATACTCAAACATTGAGTGGTAGGTTGCACACTTACACTATAAACTATAAGGAAGAATAGTGGGGCGCGTCTTCGTGGATGACGTTATCTATAATTGGTTACCGCGCTGATTTGAAAGAACACTCAATGTCACGTACAGACTCAAACCAGGGAACATGTTTGAAGAGACCGATGAATGTAAATAAAAGAGGTCTGTAAGTCTAAGGAGAACTGACGCTCTACTCTCTCTGCTTCCCAATAAAGAACTGTAGTTCGACTCGGCGTGATTGTATACATTTATACAGAAAATAGCAACCAACTGTTCTCAGGTAGATTTTTGTTGCAGCCTGTAAGGTTTCTAGAACTACACCAAAGTATTTGTGCTGGTACATAGGCGAACTTTCCATTCGGCTAACCCCTGCTCTCAGTATATGGTCGACGGACTGGATCATATAGATGTATACGCGGTAGGTATACCAATTTTATTTAAAAAAAATATATCTGTTTGTTCCGGCTAATCTCTGAAACGGCTGGACACAATTTGACGGGACTTTCACTGGCATATAGCTGATGTAAAAATGACTAGCTTAGGCTAAGGCAACGTGGCGGACCAGCTAGTAATTCACTATTCGTCTAGTTTGAAGAAATAATCTACCATATTACATTTTGGCGGCCTAATTTCTTGGGAAAGAAGTCATGAAATTGGTAAGCCGCGCCAGTTTCTCCATTTTTTAGGAAGCAAAAGGAGGTCGGAAATGTAGCTGATAATACTTTATTTAGATTTCGAGGCCACAACAATATTTAGGTTGTTTTGTTTTATCAGTAGGGAGGCGCAATTTCGTACGAAAACGAGTAAATGCAAACATATGAGATTAAACATTGTTTAAACATGAGCTGGTTTCGCCTTTTACATAGCGCTTGGAAATAAGTTTGGTAACACTATAATAATATTATAATATAATATATCCTCACGCCTCCCCTCGAAGCCGCCGAAGGAGTAGGCAGATGTATGGATAGTGCCCACATACCCGCCAGAGATATGTTTGAGGTGCCAACGTGACAGGTGGCGTGACCATCGCCGTTGCTCATACATACCATACAGCCTTTGAATTTCTTCTCAGACGTATGCAGGTTTCCTCTCGATGTTTTCCTTCACCGGAAAGCTTTTGGTGTGACTAATCACTGTACTTAAGTTCAGAAAAACTCATTGGTACAGTCGGGATTCGAACTTGCGTCCTTTGTGTCGCAGGTAACTGCTCGAACCACTCGGCCACCACGGCTTCTTCTAGCAAAATTTTCTATTTAAACGTACTTTTAGAAAGCTAATAGCATACCTATAATTAAGAATTCTGGCGCTTTTTTCGGTTTTTTTAAAAGCTTAGCGTCCAAAGTACCCTCTCCGCCGGAAAATATTTCCGCATCAACGATACAGAGCAAACAAAACCTAATTAGCAGGGCTTAGGTATTTATTTTGCCCACTTCATTATCACCACACCTGTAGGCAGTATGTGTAAATTACACGTATACTATGCTCTGTAATATGTTTGTTGTATATTTTTGCAAGGCCCGCGATAACACTATCGCGTGTACTGTCACGCCCACATACACACCGCACAAATACAAACAAAATCATTTGTTCGTAGGTACACTGGAGTGGTAAAGTATTATACATACTTTAAACCTGAAATAAATTATATTATGGGAGCCAATGAGAGTAGAACTTAGTATACTTCCAGACTTGTTACGGCTCATTCGTAGTCATTCGTTTCTTCATACATTCTCGCCGAATTCGAGTTCTATTGATGTTGTAGTAGATAAGATCGAAGTGAAGTGTTATTCTGTTACTATACTGTGTTGGCAGCATCGTGGGATTAATCCCTCTGCTGCAAACACACCATGACAATCCTCGTCCCTCCCCAAGAAGCTTATTACTGGAAATGTTTTCACCGCGTAGTAACACAACATAAAAAAAATTGTCATTTGGCTACGGACTTCTATAAGGTGGAGGTACTGCCCCAGTCGGGCAGCTCCAAATTCGAACGGGAAACCCGTTATGCCCTACCTCTCTTATACAGTTGTTTATTTACATACAAAGGCGGTAATCGTCCCGCCTGATAGCAAGTGATATCGCGCTAATCTTATGTTGGATGGGGCTGTTTTACCAGCAAAAGGGACGAACAGGTGCCCTTCTGACAGCACCGCCATTCCATATTCAGTTATATAATCCTTACTCATCGGAGGATGTTAAGACATAACACTCCCCGGAAGTCATCCCGGATGCGTTTTTTAAGGTATCGAACTTTCCAAGTCAAAACCGTAGTGCCCTTCCCCTCATGGTGTTTATAAAAGAGACTTATCCAGAATGTCCTAGATTCTGTAGAACTAAACAAGTAGGTAAAGATACCAGGAATGTATGAAGTACGTAATACGCACACAAATTTAGGTGAATTTTGCATTTACATCAAGCACCTTTTTTCCGTGATCGGGCTATAGCTTGATATCCTATAGAAAGGATTGCGTTGCGTTTATTATTTAGCTGCCTACTTAAAATATGCCAGTTCATTTTTAAGGGTAATTATTGATGTCAAGAAGTTGGCATGTGGGAGTGGACTGATAAATGTGACTGAGGTCTATAAGGAGTCCAGAAGATCTGAGAAGATCCTACACCTGCCTGAAACTTAACTAATTACCAGAAAGTCAAAGGCAAGCGAATACAGTCGTGCCTGAAATAAATTAACGGTCGCGACAATAACTTGAAAGGTATAGAGTTAATACCACAACGAGATAAATGAGCGAAAAATTACACAAATATATATTTACCGCTTACCATCAGCCAGACCGCAGCTTGATAGGCATCTTTAAAATTAAAAAAAAACAACAATAGAACGTTGTCTGTATTGCTATACATTATTCTTGTGGTCTTCAGTGTGTCGTGTTTGTTTCAATATATCGTCAATATTTAGGCATATATTTGGTAACTACAGGATAATTACAATTTTACATGTTATAGTTAACTATTACATGTTATGTATGTATGATAACGAACATAGAGTAATGTTTCCTGTTTCACGGTAGCAACACCTTGAACCTGAGCTCATGGCACCATGAGATTAACGGTGAATAAAATCAACGAGAGGAAAGTTGCAGATGATTGAGAGGATAGTCAAAGATGTGTTGCTTCTTGCTTGCGAGAAACGGCATTGGACTCATGACACGTTGCCACGTAAGGTATATCTCCGGTGAAAAGAGTGTTATACACCTTTGCCTACCACTTCACGGATCCTTATGGGTAGGTATCAGATATAGAATTTTTTATTAGCCATGATAGTTTTTATTATATATGTTATAGCAAGAGAGGTAGGGCATAACGGGTTTCCCGTTCGAATTCGGAGCCCGTCTGGGGCAGTACCTCCTCACCTCACCTTACTCACTCACCTTTTAGAAGTCCGTAGCCAAATAACACAATTTTTTGTGTTGTGTTCCTACGCGGTGAATAAGGTTTCCACTAATGAGCTCCTTGGGGAGGGGGGAGGATTGTTACATTGTGTTGGAAGCAGAGGGATTAAACCCATTATGCTGCCAACACACTGTAACTCTCGGAACACAGAGTGGCAACACGCAAGTGATACTTCGGTATCGTGAGCGTAAATAGGCTGCGGTAACCGTTTCCCATAAGATGGGCCGTATGCTTGTTTGCCACTCTTGTTGTATAAAAAAAAATATGTTAGCTTTGCATTTTACTGTCACTCGGTAGCGACTTGAACTCCCGATTCGTATCATCACGCCGAGTCAGTCAGGCAGAAGAATAGGACGAAAGATCCCTCTAGAAGACTAACAAACCGTTCGCAACATCTACATATCAGACTACATATATACTCGCCGATTTTGGATCCGTTTCACGTTTCCATCCTTGTGTATATTATTATCTTTATGAGGTACTAGCTTATGCCCGCGGCTTTGCCCGCGTGGAAGGAGCAACATACATATTTGCCTTTATAATATTAGAGCTTTGAATCTTTCGGGATTCAAATGTAGCCTATGTCTTAATCCTGGGTATAAGCCATCACCATAAAAAAATATCTGTAAGTTTTTTCAATAAAAAGTATCCTATGTTACTTCTTATACCTCCAGGAATATGTGTACAAACTTTCCTGATAATCGGTTAAGTAGTTTTTACGTGAAAGCGTAACAAACAAACTTACATTCACATTTATAATATTAGTAAGTAATTTAACACTTTAATTTAATTTTATTTTATATATATTTTGGGAGTTATTTTCACAGTTAATTGTGGTTTACAAATATACCTATATGTATTGTAACCAAACAGATAATAATGATACCGACATAAACATCACCAAAATTAATGATTTTTATTATTAAAGAACCTTTTATAACTACTTTAGATGTCGGTATACAAACAACCTTTTATAACGCTAAATATCGCTATACAAACATGGCTGTGCCATACAAGCATGCCTTCACGGGGTAGGCTGAGAGAGTAGAGCGTCCAATTTCCCCTAGACTTACACACCTCCTCGCTTCATCCACATTAATCACCTTCTACATACATCCTATACATAAAAACCTTCTTTACCTCTACTGGGAAAACCGTATGATTATGATGCGGATCCAGCATTTTATTAGTCTATCGCGTTCTGAGAGACAGACAGCGACGACCTTGTCCTATTATATAGTGGTTTCCATTGTATCTGTATTATAATATACAAGACGGAAAACCGCCGGATAGGTGTTTTCCTTTTTCCTGCTTTTTCTTTCTTTTATATTCCTCTTTCTTTGCGTCCACTAATATGGTGCTTCTTTTTCGACGTTTTATAAGTGCCCACCTGGGCCTATGTGGAATAAAAAGATTTTGATTTGATTTGATGGTCCATTCCATAAGTTAAAGTTTTATTACTTAAAAATAATTACGCGAGTGAATCCGCGAAGCACAGCTAGTGAGTACATAATACATTTTCGTTACATAATCGAACAGCCATTCTGAAATGTTTATCGCAAAATTTTAAACATTACCCACGATTGATTAAAGGTTAAAGGGTAATTTTATTATATCTCAAGTGCTTACTTACCTATAGCAAGTATGTACACATTGAAATTGTTAATAAATTATTATTGTTGTGACAACAGACACATTAAGTGCGATATCGATGGTTATTAAATATAGAAGAGAACCTTGAGGCGATTGAAGACAAGGAACAGTCGTACGGTACCTAAAGCAGAGTAGCTGTGTGCGGTTGTAAGGGGTATGCAGAGGTGTATAGGTAGTACTCACACACCCACAATCCGCAAGAGATATTTTTATAGGTGCTAACGTGACAGATGGCGTGTCCATCGCCGTTACTGAAGTACGACTAGACATTCTTGAATTCATTCAGTCTTTGAATTGCTTCTCAGACGTATGCAATCCATTATAAAAAATTAAAACAGGAACTCAGTTACATATCTTTTTGGTGACGAGTGTTAATGCGACACAGTTTAATACTATTGCAGGCATTATAGCACATGAATGTATAAATTTTTACTGAGTTTTCTCTTCGTAAATACATAAATAAAATAAATAATTACATTTCAAATGCCCACAACTTTTCACGGGAAAATAACTGAACCTAAATAAGTTTATCTTAACATATATATTACGTGTCACGTTGTTTGTCCGCGATGGGCTCCTGAACTACTTAACCGATTGCAATCAAATTTGCACACCGTGTGCAGTTTGATCCAACTTAAAAGATAGGATAGCTTACATCACAATTTCACCCGATAGGTGGCGCTGCGATCGTGTTACGGGCAATTTTTCATCCAAGCGAAGCTGGGCGGGACAGCTAGTTATATCATATATTTAAAGTATAAGATAAAATAATAATAACCTAATCATTCAACCATTTTCTGTAACAAAGTAAACGAAAACTGCGCATTGTTACTTTAAATTAAATAATACAATAAGTATTATTATTATTAATGCAATTTAATGAATTAACGGAAATGTCCACCACCAATAGTCTTACGAGGTCAATTTGGGACTTACAAAAACAGGAAATTATTTGAATATAATTTAATCCAGCGTTAGCATTTATTTTCGCACATACGGCCTAGTATTGCCTACACAATAAATATACCTACATATGTACTGATATATTGACTTTACGATTACATAGCTATTATAACTTTACGTAATAATAAAATAACGTATTACGTTTAAATTCAATTCAATTCTATACTGGCTAGCATGTCTAAAGAGCCTAATGAATGTAGATAAAACAAAAGAGGTCTGTAAGTTAAGAGACAACTGACGCTCTTTCTGCCTACCCCGCGAGTGACACGGGCTACGCAGCATGGTGATCCTATTAATATATTTGTTCCTCTTTCACGGAACAACTACTGAACAGAATTGGATGAAATTTGGCACAGCGACGGATTATCAGCTGGATATATACGTTTTATTCAAGAAAAAAGTAAAAATATGGGGTAGGCCGGGCTTAGTACTTATTACTTACTACTACTTATGCGTTAGTGGTAATTAACATGTTTTACCTACCCTCAAAACCCAGCACAAACTAATTGAGGTTAGGTTAGTAATATTTTCACTTATAACATTTTAATAAAACTTTTATAAACGTTTTTAAAGATCAAAGTCGCAAGCAACACACTAACGAATATTAGTATGACAACGTACGCCTAGAAAGGCTTATTTAATTACATTTCGCGCTTAAATATTACATTTGGTGGGGCGATGTCAAAATCAATATAAATGAGAGGATCGATACCTACGTGAGTAAACATATACCTAGCCATTATGTCGTTCCGCGACATATTTCCAGATTGCTGCAAAGGTGCACATAAATTAGAGTCAACTCATCAAAGTTTTGTCTTCGCCTAAATACATGACAAGTAACTCCCCTCCTTGTCTCCCCTCTTACACGGAGTGACAATAAGTCGCGTACGCACACACGCATCTCATCTTGTTTGTACACTCACACACGCACCGAACCGGCTAGGTATTCGGTTTCCCGCCACCGGCGCGAACACGCACACAAAATACGAAGAGCAAACAATACAAACACCAACACACAAGTAAATTTAAACTCACCTCAAAATAAATCCATTAGAAAACACACTTGTTCAAACAACTAGCGCTTAGCCTCGAAAACGCGTTGAAAAAACACTTGCCAGCATCCGATGTGTGCTCAACACTTTTCCAAACTTTCTGTCCAGCCTACCTTATAGTCAGTCACCATCTCCCGGTTTTGTTTTCCCGCCAAAACGCCCCTATTCCAATTTTGAACCTCCGAAAAACTCTAATCACTTTTTAAATTAGAACTGTCAAAACTGTACACATTTAAAATAATTTATTTTGAATCAAGGTTGTTGAACAAAAGTGTGACTTGTTATCTTCGCGCTTAGGTCTTTAGGTGAACAGTACGAGACCGTGCTCCAAATCCGCGAACATGTATTTTTTCTGCACGGCCGATATCGCTTCCGCAATTCAACTCGCGAGTTTTAATCAAACGCGATAGCAAAATAAAAGAATCGCGACGAGTGGCCCCAACACAATAATTATTAACACACGTTGCGCGGTAAAAATAAACTATGATTAACAACTATTTAGATTCGCGGAGACAACTCGATGCGACACCGGTGTTCGCATGCGAATAGCAGAAAAATAAATAAGTATGTAAATAATAAAAACATAAGAACCAACGTACTTTTATTGTAATCGGCAATGAGAACCCGGCAATAAAGTCGCGAATTTGTTTGGCGCGTAGTTACTTCGGTCGGCAGAAGCGGTTCCGATATGAATAATTATTATCGACGGCGAGCGAACATCGACGCATAGTTGTCGTTTCATAAAACGTACGCGTTAAAACTGAGTCGAAAGGCTCGCCCCGTGGCGGAGCGTAGCGCCGAATAAAATAAACAACAATATACCTAAATAAGCGGCTCGACGGGCGCGGCCGCGTGTGTGTGCGTGTCGCTGTGTGCGTGTGTAAACAAGGGGCAGCGCGGCGCGAGCGACATTCTAGCAATATACACATGTTTCATTCATATTTGATTCATTTAAAATGCACCTTGACCTGCTTCGAAAAAAACAGATGCCAAAAGTGAGGGCAAGACACTAGTCAATGGCGGACATGTATGAAGAGGTCTGTCGTGAAGTAGAGAGCTCGTAATAACGTCTGAAAAAAAATTATTGTTGCTATATATCATCATAATTTCGTAACAAGAGCGACGCATATGATTTTCTTATACGATATTCCAAAATAATTGAACTATACATTTCTGAGTATTTCCTTTAAAAATAGATAGATACATAAAACACAGAATATCTGGAGCTTTGATATTGCTCGGGTTCAACACAAACTTCTTGCCTCAGTGAGAATATAGTCTGCGACCCATAGTTTCAAAGACAGGACTGTCCTAACCACCCGGCTTGTAGGATTTGTAACTTTCTGTTTTTACCATTACACTTTCTGTTGTACCCTTTGTAATTGTCATTTAAGTCAATCTTTATACATACATACATATCACTCTTGGCTTGACTCGACTTGATGACTACCTCACGGGTTTTTTTTTATAATACATTTGAAGCGAAAGAGGTAAGTCTAGAGAGAACTGGCTCTCCATACTCTCTGCCTACCCCCCGAGAGGCTCCACGTGATGATGTGTATGTATGTATATATTTTTCAGAGCCAATATGGACCAATAGTTTGAATATTCCCCTGCAGTGACTTTTTTTTACCTTCTTTACCGTGATTAGACATACCACGCATTTTACGGTGTAGGAAACCATCGAGACTCAAACTTGCATCCGTTGTCTCAGGAAGATGGGAAGGGGCTAGTGTATCAACACATATAGCATCCCACACCAAGGGCCCACCCATCCTTCATGAGAGAGACTCCATCAGAGACATACCGTCTGACCTCCAGCCATGGCCGCGAGCCAGACCGACTGGTTCCAGTATAGCAGGCACGCAGGCGCTGACCAGAACTCGGCCTATCAAATCATTAATGGAGGACTGACGTGATATGCGGCCGGCACTGCTGTCGCAGGATAGACCATGGTCCGAGGTCCGAAGTCATTGACATTATCCCCGAATGGACACCAATGTGAGACGATACATTTTGCGCCCTAAAGCAGGCTCGCGCCCATCTGAAAGCTGCATCACCCAAAAGCGTACCGATATTAAAAGAGGGCAATGCATGAAGCCAGAGTTCGGATCTCCCATCCAATGATTGCCAGGAGACGGACCCGATCAGCAGAGCTGAATCGTGAAATCGAAAGCACTATCGTGAAGTGCATTATAGGCCAACCTGCTGATAGGCTCATCCCATTGTTTCTGTAAGTGACTAAAGGAACGTCTGTGTTTGGGCAGGCCATAATCCAAGCATTTCTGGTTTTAGCCAAGTGCGAAAAATCACATCCACTAAGTGACGTAATTAAAATATTTAATATTTGAGGGATCTCGTGACAGGCGGGCTGGAACGTACAATCTCGCTCTGAGAATCAGCATTGCTATCCAGCGCGGCAATGTTGCTAGTCTTCTTGGCACGTTGCCGCGGAATACGGATATGGGTCAAATATTTTATCTGTAAGTAGTTAGTTATACAGCTGGCTTTTGTAAATACAGTTAGTTGTTGTAATTGTAAAAAAAAAAATTACTCTCGTTGCTACCTGCAATGTAAAATCAGATAATGTATTAAATTTTTCGAGGAAAAACGCAATTCAGCTAATATTTAAGTACTTAGCTTCAAACTAAACGTATTTCATGATGATATATCCTAAAGGTGACTTTAGCAGTCCCGACATTGTAATAGCAACAAAAAATCAAGCAAAAAAATCTGGAATTTTGCATAAACATGCTTATGTCAATCGTGAATAGGTAATAAACATGAATATTAATTTCATTTCAAATAATGGTAGGTTTCAATGAGGATTTTAATTTATGCAACCTTCATTCCAAGTAAAAGTAGTAAAAATAATAACACTATGTCATTGAGTTATCTAGCGAAACTTGTCTTAGAGACATTAGTTGTTAATTGCGAATTGTGGCTGAAAATCTGTATATTCACCAAAAAAATAACACTCCTCAATTATATTATATATTCTGCACACTCCATCAGAATATGTTTACCATAAATAATTATACTTAAAAAAAATACATATTAACATTTTTCAGTTCACGTCCAAATGTGCCCAACCTACCCGCGAGAATAAACATATGACGTCATCGTCGGGTAAACAAACAAACAAACACATGCGCGCCGCTCATGTTTCCTTAATACAATTATTATTTCGAATGTGGAACTCGAATGGGATGGATGTCCAATACGGCCAGTATTGTTGGCCGGTTAATGGACGATTCTACATAAAGAACTCTATTTGCAATAATAATACTCACTAGGCTGTTTCGTAATTTTGTCGGACTACATGGCTGGCCGTATTCGTTTTAGTACCATTTTTAAATGTCACTGTCATTTAATATGTCATATTTTACAAAATATGACATATCATTCACTTGCGTTGGTTGGCGCGTTCCGTTCCTTGGGATTTGTTAAGTAACTAGTCAATATTGTTAAACAAAACTTTTTTAAACAATGTTGCAATGAGTTGAACAATCCAGGCGTCACTTTACTTAAACTATACGTACACGATTTACGAATGTGTATAAAGGCTTTCTTTTGATTCTCGTAGAGTATGAGTCACTTGCAAAACGAACATTTTATTTATTTTGAAAGCCTCGCGTTGTCTCTTCAACATTAATCCAGAGACGTGGAGAGACGTAGTATTGTCATCATTATTAACTTAATAATGTAAACGTCTACTAAATGAACTTAATAGATCTGGTCTATTATATAGTTTAATAAATCTATAGACGTATGTATAGTCGTGTTTGAGAATCGGCAACAAAATCGTCTTCTGTCACGTTGCAACCGCAAATATATCTCCGGCGGAAAGAGACTGTGTACCCCTTCGGGGACCCTTGTAGGAAGGCGTGACGATATATATCTTACCGTTATTAATGCGAAAGTTGTAACAATGCATGGAAGCTTGTTGCTCAATCACGTCAGAACGGCTGAACAGGTTTGGATAAAATTTGTCACCGATATAGATTATTAGCGGGATTAACTCATGGAATATGATTTATTCCAGAGAAAAAAAAACAAATTGTATGCAATCGAAACCGCGGGCCCTTAATAGTATCTGTAAATCTGCCTCTTGGATGACGACAATCTGGACGTCATGGTAAGTATCGGCGTACAAATCAAACACGCGAGTGATACCGCTGGAGTTGCAAGCGTCTATAGGCGGCGGTAACCGTTTACCATCAGGCGGGCCGCATTCTTGTTAACAAACCACTTGTATAAATAAAAACCCATCAATAAAATGCCGCAACACGCGCAGCTTAACCACGTGTACTCGTACAATGCAAATGAAGCATTCGCAAATTGAGCGATTCACGGTCACTGCGTACTGTCAATGGCATACAAATTTTTAACAAGCGGGAATCGAATCGTGGACCGTCACTAGACTGCTAATGAACTTAAATTTATTAACAGTCTGTTACATAATATGACGTAAGCCTATTTATTCACCAACGTTTGTATCTATTTATAGTCTAGCAGCTATATGATAAAATACTTATGGCTTACCATTGTATAAATGTGTGGCGTTCATTAGCTTGATAAGAGCCGCGGTGGTCGAGTAGTTCAAGCGACACAAAGGTCGCAAGTTCGAATCCCGACTGTACCAATGACTTTTCCTGAACTTAAGAACTGTGGTTAGTCACACCACGAGCTTTACGGTGAAGAAAAACATCGAGAGGAAACCTGCATACGTCTGAGAAGCAATTCAAAGGCGTATGTATAGTCGTGCTTGAGTAACGGCGATGGACTCGCCATCTGTCACGTTGGCACCTAATATACCTCTGGCGGAAAGTGGATGTGTGGGTATTACCTGTATTACCTATACACCTCTGCCTACCCCTTCGGGGACCCTTGTGGGAAGGCGTGATTCAAACTTGAATCGTTGCTACTGGCAACTACCAGGAACGAACCACTCAGCCAACAGAGTTCCTTATTAAAAAAAGAAAAAAAATGAGAGTAAATATGTACTTGAATAAATGATAGGAACCTTAATCATGTCAAATCTATTGGTGAAAAGCGTAAGAAAATCCCTCAATACCTTTTGACTTTATCGCGAGACACAAGAAAGAAAAAGAGACAGTTATATAATGTCACACTTGCGAGTCGGCGACTCTGCCACCTGTCACGTTGTCACCTAAACATCGTTTGGGAAGGTGTGAAGATTCTCTGTAGACAAAGGATTTTGAAAACATATTTTCCATATAATTGTCACCTGAGGCGGTGACACACAACACAAACAATACCTACCTACATAAAAACGTGCCGAATAATATTTTATGATACCTAGGTATATAACGAAGCTATGTATTGGTAAATACATAATATAGTGTAGAATAGGTTTGACAATTGTCACTTTTAATAGGTACGTAGGTTCTTGTAATAATAAAATAATAAATATAATAAATATCCTCACGCCTTCCCACAAGGGTCGCCGAAGGGGTAGGCAGAGGTATATTAGGTGCCAACGTGACGGATGGCGAGTCCATCGCCGTTACTCAAGCACGACTATACATACGCCTTTGAATTTCTTCTCAGACGTATGCAGGTTTCCTCACGATGTTTTCCTTCACCGTAAACCTCGTGGTGTGACTAATCAAATAGTCAATAAAAACTCATTGGTACAGTCGGGATTCGAACTTGCGACATTTGCGTCGCAGGCAACTGCTCGAACCACTCGGCAACCACGACTAATCACTGTACTTAAGTTCAGAAAAACTCATACTTAAACTTGTAATAATAATATGTGCATTATGTACTCGGTCAAAAGTACTCGAAAGATGTATAAAGAGATTTTCGAATGTAGATGAAGCGAAAAAGGTCTGTAAATATAGGGAGCTCTGCCTTCACCTTGAGGGGCTAGGCGTGATTATGTGTTATGTGTATATATGTACTATGTATTTTTTGGTGATTTAATGCATTATGAGGGAACCTACCTACTTTTAAGATCGAATCCGTGTCGCTAAAGAGGTGTCGTTACATCTCTGCCTACAAGATTGTAAGGAAATCTACATACGTCTGAGATTAAATTGAAAAAGACTCGCCATCTGTAATTTCAGTCTATATTATTTTACTCTTTGGGTTAAAAGTGGGTGTGTGTACCTTTGTGGGAAGGCGTCAAGATATACCCATGTATAATATATATAACGTGGAATCAATAACTTATAAACAATAAAATCTATGTCATCTATGACAAAGTAATATATACATATCTGTGGTCTAAAAATTTATGTCTATGGTACAAACAAAGTATGTTGGTACTGTCGATTCGCTTCGATACTTTCTTGACTTGAACCCACATGAGTTTTTATGTCCTTTTCACTAGATTAAACAGCTGCATAAGGTTTGTTCACAGAAAGTCAACGACACGACAGACATGTGTATCTGGGATTGATTTATTTACTCGGTGCGTAAATATATAGTAGGTTTTACCCTACAGTAACCACTTACTAAGAAAGAACAACAGTAAAAAACGCAAGTTATTTTATATATGCATTATAGGTTAATGAAAAACTAGGATTGTGTTATAAAAATCGTGATTCATTTTTATTTGCCCTATATAATTACTCTATGTAATATGTTTTTATTCTTTACGTTCTTTAAATACATGATTGTGATAAAATAAATTCTAAGTCGCTAGCGCCATCTAGTCAGAAAACTTAACCAAATATATTCTAAAAAGGGGAGGATACAGTTATAGCTCGATAGATGGCGGAACTCATATGTATCTCATTAAATACTTCAAAGTTCAGCATATTAAAAAACATATAAAAAAAATTATACTGAATATACAGTTTTTTTAAGATATAATGATCACTAGAATTAATCTCTCAATTTCTTTAGTTGGCCGAATGAAATAATTCTCATGCCTTCAAAACGTTGCACGTATTTCTTTCTGTGCCACTGCACAAAAAAAAAGTGTGAGGTAGCGAGAAATGGCGTCGCAAGTTGTTTTTTATTCACAATCAATGTGTTTCTAATCGCTTTGAGTGAATCCATACGCTCTGTACTCTTCTAAGGTAGACCAAATCGGTTGCGTGAATGTTTCATTGACGGATAGTGTTTATTTGATAGCGGAAATAAACTTTAGCCGCCGAACAATGGCGTCGTCAAATGGATCCAGACTATCGCACGTAAAAGTTACTGAAAATCGCGATGAAATGGACGATTACGCCGGCTCAAATAGCGGCGGAGGCGCCGGTGAGGGCGCTAAGCGTCGACGTGTCAGTCACGACTTCAAGAAACTATCCAAAATGGGATACAGCTCAAGTGTGTCAGCCGAAGAAAAATTCAAAGCAAATTCCAAAGGTACTAGGGACCAGCACAATTTCTAGCTTTTGTAACATGGGCGCTTGTCTAAAGCAACTTTCAAATCATCAACGCTATTTTCAGTTTATTTGCGTAAAATTTTGGTGGGAAACTTTGTAACCTATCATAATGCTAGTTACATCATTATAGAGGTCATAACTGTTTATCAACATTTGTATTGTTTTATTCGTTTTTCTGACGCTTTTCTATATTATTAAATTATTAAAAAAACACATTTGTCACCGACCAGCTACTACAAACAACATTAATGAGACATTTACATCAGAATCTGACCTTGCATTACTGAATTTTACTTTCTAGTCACTTGATCTTTATTCTATGAATTGGCAAACTATTTACTTAGTATGAAATGTGATAGCCTTTATTGTCAGCAATTTTATATAAGGCTACACCTTTATATACTAATTTTGCAATTAGGTCCACAATTACAATGCGTAGAACCTTAATTAACTCTTTGCAATAGCTAAAAATTAAGTACAATTTGCAACATATATTTGTTATCCTTGAAAATTCTATGTAGCTATGATGAAACTACCCTAACTGCATCCAAAAGTATTACCCATCATCCAGATACCTTTGTTATATTCTTCTGTACAAATTTGTTATTCCTTTTCATCCTCATAGAGAGTTGAATTTTGTTTATGTTCATTGTAAATTTAAAAAGCCGTGGTGGCCGAGTGGTTCAAGCAGTTGCCTGCGACGCAAAGGTCGCAAGTTCGAATCCCGTCTGTACCAATGAGTTTTTCTGAACTTAAGTACAGTGATTAGTCACACCACGAGCTTTACGGTGAAGGGAAACATCGAGAGGAAACCTGCATACGTCTGAGAAGAAATTCAAAGGCGCCATCTGTCACGTTGGCACTTAATATACCTCTGGCGGAAAGTGGGTGTGTGGGTATTACCTATACACCTCTGCCTACCCCTTCGGGGACCCTTGTGGGAAGGCGTGAGGATATATTATATTATTATTATAAATTTCACCTGACTTGATCAATGATAAAGACTCCTACAACAGTCATGTACAAAGTGACATAACCTTTCAACTATAATTCCTTGTCAATCATCCTCCAATAAATATTTCCATGTGTGTTCCTGAAATTTAAGATATGCCCTCATGCCAAATATTATCAAAATCAGTTGAGATGAGTGAAACTTAATAATTTGGATGTAAAATGGTGGGATTCAGGGATAATCCCTAGTTACCCATGGCTCCATATAGCTGTTGAGAATTAGTGCATAGTTAAAATTGACTGACCTTACAGAAGAATGCAATCAAGGAACCAAATCACACTTCTTTTATGTGATTTCTTTATTAATGTTGAAGTTCCTTAAGGAACAACCATCCTAGGAGTATTGGCTATAATCCATCCACTATAACACAGCTGTTTCACTTTTACAAAAACATGTTTTCTCTTATGTGGGTGTTTGGTTACTACCTATACACCTCTGCCTTCGAGGACCCTTGTGGGAAGGCGTGAAAGATATTTTCTCTTTGTTTCGCTCATCTTAGCAAGAGTAAGAAGAACAGGTTTGTCGAGATGCCCATGTCCCAGGTGGTGTTTTGATTCTCAGATACTTTTAATATTTTATCAGTAATTTGCAAGTATCAATGTCATTCAGATGACTGAAAGAACAACATTTGATTTAGATTGTTCTAATGAGAAGTGTATATGTTAATATTTTTTACCTTTCTAAACTTCCCCACTGTCTCTTAATAAAGCATACATACATAATACCAGGATCTTAAACATTACTGTAAAATTATTTCTATTTAATACTTTACAAGACATTTAATACCTCATCAGAGCAATGATTGCTTTAAGTCCAAATAAATAAAGTAGATGAGTGGGTACCTCTGTGTTACCCTTTGGGGGCACTTATGGGTAGGCATGAAGTTATAAGAAAAGAAATAAAGTTGGAAAGTATCTTTAAATATCATCAGCATTTCTCTATTCAGGCCAAGGTTATTGTTGAGATAATGCTACACTGCACCAGAATTAATTACCATAAAAATACTTTATCAAATCCATCTTGAAACAATTTGATAAAACCAAAAGATATGGTAGTGAATAGCAAAACTATGGTCTGTTTATCTATGTCTTAATCAGTGTGTTGATATTGTTATGAGTTCTTCATAGTTATACCGTTTTTCTTGTATGAGAATAGAACATTGTGATGTTAATATGAGCTACTTTGAAAAATACTAAGTATAAATCAAATCATAGCACGCTTGTGTATCATTGTAATGATTAAGAGGAAATATTGTCAGAACACACCCAACAATAACATTTCATCCCCCCTAGACTGCTGAGTTTAGTCTTGGCTCACCTTTTGTATGCCATAGATCTTCATTCCCGATCTCAGGACGTCCTTTGATTATTGATCTGCAGTCATAATTGTCATTTTATCTCTATATACCCACCAAGCATATTATGGCTACATTTATTCCTGTCCTTGGGTCACATAAGCACATAACCTAAATTAATCTAGTGATTCATGATGCAGACATTCATAAGGATGGTATAGTAGTCTATACCATCCTTATGAATGTCTGTCTCTATTGGTGAAAGCCCTACTTTCTGTTCAGTACTTTTTGAATTAATGTGATTTAAGAGGAAGGTATATATGTATGTATACATCCTTACTTAATATTGTACTACACAACTCCTTGGGTAGTACAATATTAAACTATTAATTAATAGTTTAATATTGTACTACCCAAGGAGTTATCAGACTAGGCAAACGTAGTGTAGGACACCCTCCGACCAGGTGGGATGACGATTTGCGAAGGACTGCTGGCAGATGCTGAATGCGACAGGGCGCTATGGCGCTCATTAGGGGAGGCCTATGTCCAGCAGTGGACTAGAGTGGGCTGATGATGAAGGAGTTATCATATAGTAAATAAAATTTGCGTGGGTTAAACCGCGGGGTATTTGTACTTGTATTACAAATATTGTTTCTATTTCAGGTAAAAAGCGCAAGCATAGCGAGGACTCAAAAGAACTCTGCCTATGGGGTGACAACGCAAAGCCAGCGAAATTAAGCAAAATATGGCCCGTATTCGACTCGGGAGGATATGGCGACGCGACCATCTTGACCATGCATGTCCTGAACAAGCCAGGAGGTGCAAAGAATCCACTACTTTTCGACACTGTACATAACTTCAACTTTGATATGAACCAAAACGACTGGTTGGGGGGCATAAATACTTCTTGGAAACAGACCCAGATGACGAATATTTTCTCAAACGATGACGTCACCAAGCGGATCTTCTCCTCTGTCTCCCGCCAGTTGAAGATCATCAATACACACCTGCAAAGGTCCATGTTTAGATACAAGTATCCCAGAGTGACAAGGTCCAATGTTTTGTTGGAGACTTCCAACTTCAGAAGGCCAGCTACTCACATGAGTTTGACGATGAAGGCTATTAAGTTTCAGTCGACTCCTAGGAGGGAGCTGCCGTGCTATGGTAACCTAGAATTGCCCTTGAAGATAAAGCAGGAACGAGCCCCATCACCACAGGTCTACCCAACTATCAGAGTGAATGATAAAATGAGTGACATGAAACAAATAAAAGTGGAAGAAAGAGTTAAGGTGGAGAAGGAGAAGGAAAAAGAGAAGGAGAGAGACAGGGACAAGGATAGAGAGAGGGAGAGGTGAGTTACATATTATTCTTATTTATTAATTCTATAATATCTAAGAAATACATTTTCTTATGGTCATATGTGTAGTCATGGAATTATCTACTTTGGAAACAAAGCGTGTGGTGTGAATAATCACTGTTCTCCATCATCATCATAATATTGAATTCCTTTAACCCACTGTTGGGCATAAACCTGTTCTAATCTCATCCATGTCTTTCCTGTACACTTTCCTATATAATCAATCTCACTTAGCTACAGCTCACCCTTCCTCAGGTGTCAATCACCATTCTGCCAGGCTCTTACTCCACATATTGTCCTGTATCTACTAGTACTGTACTTCCACTCAGAAAAAAAATATTGGTACATGTCCCATGGATTTGATTGAACCTGGTTTCTTAAACCACTCTGTCACCATGGCTCTTATGTAATACTAGCTGTGCCCGCGACTACGACCGCGTGGAATGAAAGAAAACAGTTTCTAAAATAAAAGTAGCCTAGTTGCTCCTTTCTTTTTACATCAGCTATCTGCTAGTGAAAGTCCCGTCAAAATAGGTCCAGCCGTTTCAGAGATTAGCCGGAATAAACAGTCAAACAGAAGAAAATGCACCGTGTACATCCATATGCAGTTAGTAAAAAGCGGTTATTTTATTATTACAAACAGACACTCAAAATTTTATTTGTTTTTATATATGTAATATTTCTTATTTCCCAGATCATCCCACTCCCGTCACTCGTCGTCATCGTGCCACCACTGCCGTAGGCGTGCTCGCGTTAAGCGGTGCTCCATCGGCGTGCAGTGCCGCAGAGACAGGGCCACTGGAACTCCGCTACAGCCCCCTCACTCTTGGGGGCCGCTGGCTGACAACCCTGAAATTAAAGAGCTCAAGTATCACCGGTTAGTTAGACTTTTATATATTCGTCTTTTAGCGGAGGAAGACCACGTTCCAACTACCTAGATCAAATCGATCGGACGCTGAATGACGGGAACGTCAAGAGTACTAGAAACCTGATAAATGTGGACGAAGCGAAAGAGGTATGAAGTCTAGAGAGAACTGGCGCTCTATACTCTCTGCCTACCCCGTTAGAGACTCGGCGTGATGATATGTATATATATATATATATATATATATATATATAACATTCATATACAATATTTTTAAGATTTCTACGGTGGATTCTTATTTTGGAATAAAACATATTATTTACCTCTGTGCCAAATTTCATCAAATTCCATGCAAAACTTTGTGTTGCTGTTGTACAATAAAGTGGGCCCACCAATATTACATTGTGTTCAGCCACAAGAACTTTTTGGCTCAACTATTTACTGCCTATCAACTTAGATATAGCCCAATATTAATGAATATTTGGCCGTTTACCTTTTTCCAATGTCTTTTTATCTCGTTTGAATATGCTACCAAGACATAAATATAATAATAATATATAATAACAACCGCCACAAGGGTCCCCGAAGGGGTATGCAGAGGTGTATAGGTAATACACACACACCCACTTTCCGCCAGGGGTATATTAGGTGCCAACGTGACAGATGGCGAGTCCATCGCCGTTACTCAAGCACGACTATACATACGCCTTTGAATTTCTTCTCAGACGTATGCAGGTTTCCTCTCGATGTTTTCCTTCACCGTAAAGCTCGTGGTGTGTCTAATACTTAAGTTCAGAAAAACTCCTTAGTACAGTCGGGATTCGAACTTGCGACCTTTGTGTCGCTGGCAACTGCTCGAACCACTCGGCCACCACGCGACATAAATATGATGAATTATATTTTTTTCTAGGTTGATGCGCGTGGAGACTCACCCCAACGGTGGCGCTAGTGTGCTGTACCTGCACCAGCGAGATGTGGATATGCTTAGCAACAGCCAACAGGAGGCTCTCGCCAAGGAGTTCCTTAAGGTATCCTCATTTACCCATACTCTCAACACTGACTGGAAACTACTTAACCTACTTGGTGTAGGGCAAAACATTAGCAGACTTAGTACCTCTATATTAACAGGTAGTGCATAGTTCCCGATATTATGTTCAGTTATAGTACCTATATATGTATATATATATATATATATATATCGCCACATATATATATATATATATATATATATATATATATACGAACGGGTAGGCAGAGTTGTGGAGGTTTAGTACCCATACACCTACTTTTCGAAAAATATATGGTTTAGGATCTGGCGTGACACGTGGCAAGACTAACGCGCAACTTTATACGGCTTTGAATTACTTCTCAAACGTGGAATGAACTCCACGTGGAGATAACGTGCAATCTCGGTGGATACGTTCACCAGTGGAATGAATTCTGCAGCTTGAGCGACATGCTCAAGTGTTAGGTTAGCGTGGTTCGTGTGGTGATGCGTGGCGAGTGGTGTCGCGTGGTGCAGGTGGTGTTCTCGGAGGACGCGTGCGGCTGGGCGCAGTTTGTGTGCGGCGTGGTGCGCGGCGCCGCGGGCCGCCTGCCCTGCCTGCTGCGCCACCTGGCCGCGCACCACCCCGCGCTCACCGTCAAGGCTGGCGTGCTGGCGCGCGCCTCCGACATCGAGACCACCACCGTCTCCCGCTACTACCAGCAGGTAGCCCCCACCCCTAGCCTGCTGCGCCACCTGGCCGCGCACCACCCCGCGCTCACCGTCAAGGCTGGCGTGCTGGCGCGCGCCTCCGACATCGAGACCACCACCGTCTCCCGCTACTACCAGCAGGTAGCCCCCACCCCTAGCCTGCTGCGCCACCTGGCCGCGCACCACCCCGCGCTCACCGTCAAGGCTGGCGTGCTGGCGCGCGCCTCCGACATCCAGACCACCACCGTCTCCCGCTACTACCAGCAGGTAGCCCCACTAGCCTGCTGCGCCACCTGTGCGCACCACCCCGCGCTCACCGTCAGGCTGGCGTGCTGGCGCGCGCCTCCGTCAGACCCGCCACCGTCTCCGCTTCTTTACCAGCAGGTGGCCCCACCCAGCCTGCTGCGCCACCCATGGCGCTGCCACCTGCGCTCACCGTCAAGGCTGGCGTGCTGGCGCGCGCCTCCGATATCGAGACCACCACCGTCTCCCGCTACTGCCAGCAGGTGGCCCCACCTAGCCTGCTGCGCCACTTACTGTGCGCACCGCCCCGCGCTCGCCGTCAAGGCTGGCGTGCTGGCGCGCCTTATCCGACATCGAGACCACCACCGTCTCCCGCTACTACCAGCAGGTAGCCCCCACCCCTAGCCTGCTGCGCCCCCTGGCCGCGCACCACCCCGCGCTCACCGTCAAGGCTGGCGTGCTGGCGCGCGCCTCCGACATCGAGACCACCACCGTCTCCCGCTACTACCAGCAGGTAGCCCCCACCCCTAGCCTGCTGCGCCCCCTGGCCGCGCACCACCCCGCGCTCACCGTCAAGGCTGGCGTGCTGGCGCGCGCCTCCGACATCGAGACCACCACCGTCTCCCGCTACTACCAGCAGGTAGCCCCCACCCCCACCATTTTAAATCCGGTATCCGGCCGGTTACTCGTTTCTTATCCGGTATTCGGCCGGATTTTAAATTTGAGCCGGATAGGCCGGTTACCGGATAGTTACACCGAATATCCGTTTCATCTCTAGTGAAATGCCCCTTATGCTATGTGTAGTTGTGACCTATGTGTGTGTGTGTGTGTGCAGGTGTGCGCGTCGTACTCGGCGGGCACGTTCCGCAGCGGGCCGCTGCACCAGATCTCGCTGGTGGGCACCGTGCACGAGGAGGTCGGCGGGTACTTCCCCGACATGCTCTCCATGCTCGCGCAGTGCCCCTTCCTCAACCTGGTATGTTTGCTGTTACACTTACTGTGCTCCGCGTAATACTTGAGATTTTTGTTCTGGTAAAAATATATTCTTCTTGTTAATATCTCTGCCAGATTTCATCCAATTTCGTCCAGTAGTTTTTACCTAAAGGAGGGACAAGCGTGATATTCTTAGGACTAGCGGGCCTACCCGGCTTCACTTGAGAAGATAATTCCTAATTAGGTTCACGATCGCGTAATGAGATTTTTTTCTGTGTTGCTTTCAATTTCAAAGATCAAAAGCTCTGCCAAGAAACGAAAAAGAAAATATATTTAGCACTAGGTGCATTTGGCATGCGCTGGTCATGTTCTGCGGCGCCAACTACCGAGTGTAGTCGCCTGCAACACAATTTTTTTTTTGTAAAGAGTACACACCTCTGCCTACCCCTCTGGTGACCCTTGTGGGAAGGCGCAATGATATACTAGATTTTATTACATTTGTTGTTGGAACATATTTTTTATTTTAAACAGACCATGCCCTGGGGTCCAATGTCAGCGGTGGAAATGGAACCGCAGGAGTCGAACGATGGACCCATCCTGTGGATCAGGCCCGGAGAGCAACTTGTGCCCACTGCTGAGCTTGGCAAGAGTCCCATTAAGAAGCGGAGGTCAGTGTCATCTTGTTATTAATAATAATAATAATAAAGTGTCAGAACGGATGCTGTGGCTCCATTACGTCGTATATGACGGGTGCGTGACTGTAGCGTGTGTTATTTTGTATAGGCGTGACTTTGGCACGTTTGTTACGGTGGAATTTACGTGTCTGAGACGTGAGTCACATTTTCTATGGCGTATCTGTGGCGTATGTCACATTTTCTGTGGCGTGTCTGTGACGTATGTGCTACGCTGTAAGTAGCGTGTGTTACGTTGTATGTGGCTAGTGCCTGTAGCGTGTGTGTAACGATAGTAGGGAGGTCTGTGTGTGTGTGTGTGTGTGTGTGTGTGTGTGTATGTCAATGCAGCTGTTAACTATGTATGTGTGTGTATCTCATAGTGGGTAACAAGTGTTCTATGTATATATATATACATATATATGTGTGTGTGTGTGTCAGGGCGGGCATCAACGAGCTGCGCAACCTGCAGTACTTGCCGCGCTGGAGCGAGGCGCGGGAGTTCCTGTTCGAGGACCGCACTCGCGCGCACGCCGACCACGTGGGCCACGGCCTCGACAGGATCACTACGGCTGCCGTCGGTACGTTATTACATCTAACACTTAATAAACAAGTCTCAAACGCACTGGTTTAAAAAAATATATCTCGAGAATCTTCAACTTAAAAAAAAACGCATTTTCTAATTTAATTATCTTGCTCTTAAATTATATTTATTACCAGTTGCCCCGGCGAACTTCGTACCACCTAAAAAAAGTCAAGAAAACTGTTGTTTTTATGTATTTTTTGTTTTTTTTTTTCTCTCCATAAGAACCCTTCTCAAACTTCATCAAACAACAAAAAGTAAATCATCCAAATCGGTTCAATCAGCTTAGCACCACATTTAGTAATTAATTTTTATTTATATAGAATATTATTATAATTATCTTGCAAATATCCTCGAAAACTTGTTCATTTATCCTACTTCTTACTAATATTATAAATGCGAAAGTTTATGATCACACATCCATAATGTATGCATATTTGTTATTCAATCACGCCAGAATGGTGGAACGGCATCAAATAAATAAATACGTCACAAATTCCACACAGATTGAAGCACATGTTTGTACAGCTTGTACATGGTAAATATACAGATCAAACGGCCGTCTATCCTATACGTACATATTACGTTCGAAATGTAGTTATAAATGCGGTGGTTCCCCCAGGCGTGCTGAAGGCGATCCACTGCGACGACGAGTCCGACCGCGGTCGCATCACCAAGGACGTGGTGGCCTTCCACGCGGCGGACTTCAACAAGCTGGTCCAGCTGCTGCAGCTAGACCTCTACGAACCTCCCATATCGCAGTGTGTCACCTGGTACGTACACTAATTTATAAATTGCTGGATTAAGTCCAATCAGTGATCCAAGCAATCCAAGGAAATTTGGATTGCTGTATGTGTAGCTATCAATTTTATAGCATTAAATAAAACAACAAAACTTTGATATACAAGGTTACTTTTTAAAACAGTTAAAATAATACATACTACTTTTTAAAAAGTAACGGCGATGGACTCGCCCTCTGTCACGTTGGCCCCTAATATATCAAGTAGGCGTGTGGCTATTACCTATAGACCTCTGCCTACCCATTCGGGGACCCTTATGTGAAGGCGTGAGGCGTCATATATTATATTATATTATATAACTATATACTTTTTTTTAAATGGTCTTTCGAGCCGTTTCATTTCAATTTCGCATTACTTACCAAATGCTTTGAACTTCGTCTTTCGTCCGAACGATCAACGATTGACGTTGATCGTTTAGTCTTTCCGAAATTGACAAATCTAATATTAATAATGCCAATATTTGTGATTCGTGCCTATACTCCCTACAGAACGGAATTATATTAAATTCATTTATTAGCATTTAGCAAGCGTTGACATATAGAGTGTATGACAAAAGTCAGGTTTAATAAAAACAAAAAGTTTTTTTAAGGATTTTTTTTTATACTACATGGGTGGCAAACAAGCATGCGGTCCGCCTAATGGTAAGAGGTTCACGGTTCACGCGAATGAAACCGCACAGCACACCTAGTGTCATATATTTTACTGCAATCGTGTCGCAGGCTCGAGGAGGCTAAACTGAATCAACTGCGAAGGGAAGGGGTGCGGTATTCTCGACTTCCCCTGTGCTCGGACGATATCTACTTCTTGCCGAGGAACATCATACACCAGTTCAGGACAGTGTCGGCTGTCGCTTCCGTTGGTAAGTGCGTTTAGATATGATTTTTTAAATTTATTAACCGTTCAAATAAAATAATTCATCATATGGAAATAAAAAAAAACATTATTTAAATTGAGAAAAACTTCCGTGGTATAGTCCACCAGGGATCGAACTAGACATCTGGATTTTGGAATTACTTAAAACACTAGCTTAAAACACCACAGCTCTCAAAAATAAATGTCATTGAAATACTAAATAATATACAAAAATATACTAAATAATTAATTCCTATTGGTAATGTAAACATTGCCAGCATTGAGGCAAAAAAACCGAATATATCTCTACTCTATGATACTACTGTTGTATCAAGTTCTCTCCTTAGCGTCAGCTGTTGCTGTTCTATCCTGAATTCACCTGAAAGGTTAAGCACAAATCGACACGATGCCGAGTCCACCACTGGGTAGGCAGACGGGTAGACCAGTCCTCTAGACTTACAGACCTCTTTCGTTCACCAGTAAGCATTAATAGTAATTATTATGACCGCAGCATGGCACCTGAGGCTAAAACAGTACTATCCCTCTTCGGAGGCATCCTCGCCAGCGGACGAGATGCCCGAGGAGCAGCCTGCAGTCAACACCAGTACCAATCATACAGGTATGTATATCATTTGCAGAATATATACACACGACTGACTTGTAACGACTAGGCAGATATAACGCTTGTTAAACGGCTATATTATAAGGTTATGGTGAGCCACCGTCTTCCAAAAATACAATTTTGAAATTCGTGATTTTTTTATGCAACGGTATACTGTATGTATTGCATCAGAGTGCTCACAAGAGCTCAGCTCTTAAATTTATGATGATAATATACTGTACATACATATCCCCACGCAAAGTCCCTAACGGGGTAGGCAGAGAGTAAAGAGCTCCAGTTCTCTCTAGACTTAAAGAGGTATACTGTAAATGTAGAAAATAACAATAATAATTTTATTTTAAGGTCGTTGTTTGGCTTTCTCCACTTTTAACAATAACAGTAAACAAAATTTAGTATATGCCTTTAGTTTTGTATGTGAATTTGATTGTACACCTAAAGAAAGCAAAAAAAATCCTTGGTACCATTGCTAGATGCTAGATCAAAGATTACCGCTACTTACAGGCGACCATTGATTTTATTATTTATTGTTACAGAACAAAAGTCATCTAAACATAAAGTTGGCGTCATAGAGATGCGAGCTCTCAGCGCTAAGTTTCAAGAGAAGCCGCTCAAAGTGGCACAATCTCGCAAGAGTACGGAAACTAAACACGCGGATAGAAAGACAGACAACAAAAATGACAAGGAACACAGGTCGGACAAAAACGATCAGAAACCCGACAAAAGTGAACACAAATCCGACAGGAGCGATGCTAATCCTGACAGAGGTGAATCTAAATGTGACAAAAATGAGCCTAAGGCCGATAAAGCCGACAAAGTTGATTTAAAATCAGATAGAGTTGATAAAAATGAATTGAAACTGGATAATGGAGAGCCAAGAAATAACTTAAAAGATCAAAAAACTGATAAAAATGACCTGAAACCTGACAGGACAGATGTAAAACCAGAAAAACTCGAGAAAATAGAGCAAAAGTCTGAGAGTGTCGATCAGAAAGCGAATAGTTTGGAACAGACCCCAGAAAAATCATTAAAAAGTGACCATATAGATAAAACTGCACAGAGACCAGATAAAAACGAAAAGTCTGAATCAAAATTAGTGAGATCCGATTCCAAATCAGAGCTCAAAGTGGAACAGAAGTCTGAGAGATCGGATCACAGAACTGACAGATCAGATAGGGACAAGATCAGCAGACATAAAGATGACAAACATAGGTCTTCGGACAAATCCGATAAACATGACCACCACAGGAGACACTCGTCATCCTCCCGCTCACACAGCAAGTCGCACCACAAATCCGATCGGCGCGACCACAGAAGAGAACACAGGAGCTCCGACAAACATCGCGATAAGACGGACAGTGCGAAAGAGACGAAAAACGTAACGGAATCAAAGACAGCTGTCGACAGTACAAGGTTACCGCAGGATGTTGTGAATAGACCACCGGATTAGTAGTTCAATCAGTAGTATGAACTACATTTGAAGTATTAGAGCAGTGGTTTCGTTATGCTGGTGGACTTTGAACTGTATAGTGAATGTGTTAAGGTGTGTTTTACGATTGGTACGCAGTTTCATCGGCTTGTGATAGGCGTGTGATCATGCCAGTACCTTAAATGAAGTAATAAGACTATATCTTTAAATGAGACACAACCTTATATTGTCAGCGGTAAGTTCTATATCACTTCAGCAAATAAAAACCAACTGGTTGTCCTTCGCCCTTTAATGAGAAACCTTTTGGTTTGGATTGTACATACTTGTGTGTTAAGAGTCTCTTAGAGGCTAAGGTGTGAGGAATCGCGCAGATTTTGATTATTACAAGTTTGTTACATCCTAGTTACAATTCAATTAGTTTCTCTTATATACTTTATTTGAGTTTGTGTATATTAGCAGTTTGAAGTTGTTGCCTCATTCATTATGAAGGTTTAAATGTAAAATTTATTAAATACCTCCGTCACATGACAGTAAAATGCCCCCTAATGGGTAGTTCTTAATATATTTGGGTCCCATTTTCTACGATCATATATTATTATTATTATCATTTAAGACAAAAAAATTAATGACAAATCTAAGCCTGCGGCGACATTGTGATGCGAAAAGAGTTTTAACGAAGTCGAAAGGATAAAAATTTAATAAAAGTTATAGTAACCTTTCCACACATATTTCTAAAAATGCACTACGAATGAAATAAAATATATGACTATATTATATTAATGATAGTGTAATTAATGATAAGTCTTAACATTATAGTGATTTTTTCACATTTTTTTTATTAATAATATATTAAGGATTATTCGCCACTGAAATAAGTAGAGAAAGTTAATGGATATACTTACAAAAGTTTACAGCAATATGATCTCTGAAGTTTTTATAAAGCAGTTATAATATAAGAGGCCACATGTTTAATTTCAGAATAACAAAATCGTTTTGGTATATATTTAGCCATGTTCACTTAAAAATTATGCAAAAGTTTTTATGGAAAAATCCTGTCCATTTATTAATTGTTTTAGTTAGTCTGAGATCCTGTGATTCTTTCATCAATACAAATACTATTAAAATGCAGTTTGTTTGAACGCGCTAAGCTCTACAACATTTTAATTTCAAACACTGACTTAGATAGACACACGGAGTTACATGCCCAGTTTATTGAGGAATTATATATAATATTGGATATATATCACCATGATATTATTCAAGGGATAATCGAACGGACAGAACGCCAGGGATGAACATGTCTATGAGTATAAATAATCAATGAGACTATAATGAAACTCAACACTACAAAAGAATATTAAATGGCAAAACTAACATACATATTTACAAATAGAATAAATGTCCCAAATCCGGTCACGCGGTACGATGCCAAATAGACTAGCGGCATTCCCACGTTGTATTGCTGATTCGCTGAGCGAAATATTCGCCCAAAAAGTTTTCTTGAGACCTTATGAGAATGAAAAGCGTCTGGTACCCTCAGAGCAAGAGTTACAACCGTAAATGCAACAAAAAATGTTTTTATTTCTATTTTGAAATGAAATCGTTTTCACTCAGTCATTCGCTCAGAGTTCAGTGACCTTAAGATGACGTGTTATTGGTTTAATAGTAGTAATTCAAGTGCGAAAGGGAAGTATTTAACGTCCCTTTTACACTCTTGAATAATGATGGCAATAACCACAGCAAGGTCCCGTGATCAAGAGTACTTATGAGAACTTATTTTTATAGTCGGCACGTAACTAGTTAGCTAAACCTTAGGTATGTCAGTGATGCGATGGAGGGTGCTAGCTGTCTCGGCGCGGCCAACTAGTTCCGCGCAGACTATAGTAAGATATCACATTTATAGATATAAATTGTCCTGTGAGTGAGAACAGGATAAGTTGGACACTTATCCTGTTACATTTAAATAAATAGATGCGATGAAAATGATATTTAGCCCAGTAAAATAATTTTATACAACGTCACATCTATTTTAATCGGATATACAATTAACTGATTACATTATACTGTTATTATTGTTACGCAAAGTCCCCAAAGGGTTGGGTTGGCAGAGGTGTTACGATAACCACTGTTTGCCGAAGATATTTAATAGCCAATGTGACAGGTAGCTAACCAACGTAGTCTTTGAATTAATTATTGAACATGAGCCGGTTTTTTTTTTTTTTTTTTTTTTATACCACTTGGGTGGCAAACAAGCATGCGGTCCGCCTGATGGTAAGCGGTTACCGCCGCCTATGGACGCTTGCAACACCAGGGGTATCATTCGCGCGTTGCCGACCCTAAACTCGCGCGTTGCCGACCCTACTCGCGCGTTGCCGACCCTACTCGCGCGTTGCCGACCCTACTCGCGCGTTGCCGACCCTAAAAGGTTTTGCCGTTACCGGTTTTCTAATTAGTCTCAAGTACGACTATACAGCCGAATTGAATTCCTTCTAAAACTCAGGCACGTTTTTCTTGATGTTATCCTATTTAAACATATACTAACTGTCACACCCAGCTTCGCTTAAGTGAAAAGATAAAAACTATCTCGATTGCAGTGACATCTATCGAATTCAATTTTGAATCTAATAATTGGCCAGTCGTGTTTAAATAGTGCCACGAAGATGCCCCCACTATTCTGCCCTACAGTTTATAGTGTAAGTGTGCAACCTTCCACTAATGTTTGAGTATTATCGGTACACACTGATTACCTATGAGTGCACACGCACACTACAATTAATACTCTGGTCATGCTCTCCGCATCCCGCCACCTAAATAGATGCAACGCGTTTTCGTGGATGGCACTAGGTATAAGGCGTTCGGTCACATACATACGTACACAAAGAAGATTTGTACCTATGGGAAGATAAGCACGTACAATTGAAAACTATTTTTTTATGTTCTGAGACAGACACACATATTATTTGAGTACCTTCAATCTGTACAAGGTTTGAGGCAAAAAAATTTACCACAACTGTATTACGACTATATGAATAGGTACTTGAATGCTTTTGTTGCTGTTTCTTCAACAATCTTTTGAATATAATGTGTACACTCAGGCAGGCGTTGTTCAATAGTGGAATGGAAAATATATATGGTGTACACAGGCAGGATAATCGGTAGCTGACATTGGCAGTGAATATGCCAAACATGCTTAACAATAGATGTGATAATGTATGTTGGTGGGTTAGCTAACAGATGGAGAAAGACCAAAGAGAGACAGACATATTCTAGCTACGTTATGCCTAACAAAGATCATACTTTAATATATTACCTATATTAAAAAACAGAGCCGTGGTGGCCGAGTGGTTCGAGAAGTTGCCTGCGACGCAAAGGTCGCAAGTTCAAATCCCGACTGTACCAATGAGTTTTTCTGAACTTAAGTACAGTGATTAGTCACACCACGAGCTTTACGGTGAAGGAAAACATCGAGAGGACACCTGCATACGTCTGAGAAGAAATTCAAAGTATGTATAGTCGTGCTTGAATAACGGCGATGGACTCGCCATCTGTCACGTTGGCACCTAATATACCTCTGGCGGAAAGTTGGTGTGCGGCTATTACCTATACATCTCTGCCTACCCCTTCGGGGACCCTTGTGGGAAGGCGTGAGGATATTATTTTATTATTTTATAAAAAACAAGCACCACGCCACGTCTGTCTACTACTAAACAGATTTTGTTTTAAGGTTTTTGTGTAAATTCATTGAATGATGCTATAAACTTTCTACTGCGAAGCTGGGGCTGGCCTGGGTTTTAGTTCTGTTCTTTAATTGTTAGAATCTGTTCAGACCTCTTTTGAACTTGTCATGTTTATTCCAACATACATTTTTCGTTCATTCGTTCAACAATCGTTCGTTCGGATGTTTTCAACTCTATAGCTGTTGATGTATGTACATAATGATTTGGTGAATAAATTAACCTAAATCCAGTTACGTTTATTTCCAATATATTTTGTATGTGGACGCCCCTACCCGTTGTCGAAACATAAGTATAAATATGTATATCTATGGATGTTCTATTTTCAGTCCTGATGTAATTATTTTAAAGGTGCCTTTAGATTGAAGGCAAACGTTAGGTACGGCGCAGCTTTGAGCCGCTTAGAGGAAACAGGAAGGATCAATAAATGTGTACATTATGTATAAGAATTATTTCATAAATATATTTTAATGACTTGCCTTACGTGTCGAGATATTACGTTGAATATCTCCAATTGAGGGGCGTATGGTTTCGCGTCTTATATTTGCATCAAGCCTTTTCACGTGTGCCTGAAAGGGTAGGCAGAGGTGAAATGGCATCCCTTTTTACTTTGGAGTTGTCAATAATTTGTCTACTGTTCAAATAAGTTTTGGTAATATCAGCAACAGTTCGAAATAATTTTTTGAAGATATCTTTTCGTTAGTAGAGTATCAGCGATGGAGTCGATGGCGTCTGTGTCTGGTCCTCAGTGCTGTACCAACGTGCAGAGCTATGTGATTGATAAAATATTTATCGTAATTTATGTTTAGGAAGTTAATTTATTGTTTCTTGTTTCCTATATTTTTGAAAATAATAATTAGATTATAAATAGACCTGTGATGTTTTATTTGTACTTTTGACTTGTGTAATATTATATCATAATGTTTACAAGTGTTAACATACATGATTCTCCTGTCCTCACCCCATATCGTGGGGGCGTGTCCCAAGGTTACCAGGGATAATAAATAATGAGCATACTTCGATGATTGAAGTTATATTGTAATGTAACGTTTATATGTGAATATATTGTGCTAAGGCACAAGTTAGTAGCACCACGAGCTTTACGCCGAAGGAAAGCTTGGAGGGGAAACCTGTATACATTTGAGAAAAAATTTAACGGTGTATGTGTAGTCGTGCTTGAGTAACTGCGGTGGGGCTGCCATCCCCTGCCCTACCCCTTTGGAAATTCTTGTGGGAACGGAAAATATATATATAAAAGACTAGGATTATAAAAACGTTTTATTTATTTGTTCACCTATCAGAGGTAACAAAAGAAAAACTGACAAAAATTTAAGTACAAATAAATATAGAGGATTGATTTTCAGTCAGATAGTGAAATACTTACATTAAACATGCATATATATGTAATAACTATAATTTGTATATATAAATAACGATAGATTTTTTCTGCAATGGCACAGGGATAATAATTATGCGAAATGTCAAGATAAAAATTGAGAATATTTGGCACTTTATTGTGCGTATAGCTTAAATTAAAATGAAAACTTAATTCTAAATTCCAGTGCCGAATTAGAGATTCGTATTCCAATACAATAAATAACAACATTGATAAACTCACATAAAATATTAAGTATATATCTTATTGAGTAATCTCTCACCAATGGTTCTCATCGGTGTAAGCAATATAATACTTCGCTTAAAAATGACCCATAAAAGGGTGGTTATAGAACAACGGGAAGTTGCAAAAGTTCAGCGGTAGATGTCGCTCCTTGCCATGTCCTATAAAGCTTGTTTTAGAACATGGCTAAGTTGCAAGATTTGAGCGACAGATGTCGTTACGATTCTTAATTTGAAGTCTGAAATATATTTCAATTGCACAATATAAGGCACTTAGTACTTTTGCAATAAAAATGCAACTACAATCAGTCCTATAGATATCGAAATTAAATAGAAAATAATATTTGTTTTTTTAAGAACTTCTATAAATATTAGGATACAACTGAACTTAATATTAATAATAGGTTGGCAAGACTTTACAACATTAAAAAGGGGTTAAAATAATGCTTTGGTAATCAGGACTCCAAACGCGATGGGTGGCGTCACTCGAGGGGGTCACTGTAACCAAAATAAAATATAATTAATCTCAATTTGCTAGCTTATATTTAGCTTATTTTGGTAGTGGTATTAGACCCATACATTTTAGTAGTCGGTGCATTGGGGATAGAACCCTCACAGGGCCACTACCAAAAAACTTATTACCTATTACGCAGTTATTACTTACCACAAATCTGTTAACTTTGGGTACGAAAGTTTTCGACACGGTCGTGTGTGATACTTTCATGTTTTCGAATTTCTGGCGTAAACTGAAATTAAAGTAAAATATTATGATTGAAAATATAATTCATAACACACCACACAAATATAATGTTATTCGTAGTTATAGAAGAGCGGGGTCTCCTAACACAGGCTTCCTTGCTTAAAAGGAGACTGGTCACTAGATTAAGTATAAGAAATGGTGAGTAAATAAAGATTTATTATTATTATTAATAACATGAAGGGCATAGTCATTAAGATCAATTTCATTTGAAGAAGCAAAACTCCGTAGCACGAATAATTGTGCTCAAAATACAGTCAGTTACCATTTTATATTTCCTTACATACACATTAAAATCTCACACACAAATTACACAGTGAAGTGTAGGCAAGTAAATACCTCTTGGCAGTTTCAAGTTGGGAGTCTCCCTCTTCGTCTTGCTGTTCCCTCTCGATGACGAGGGCGGAGGGCGAGCGCTGCGGCTGTTCGGACTCCGACCAGTTCTCGAAGCGGCCGCGGAAGCTCTTAGTGCGAGCCAGCTGTTGAGCCTGGGGGGGGGGAGGGGGCATTATGGCTTTTGATGTTCATTAAATAACTAGAATCACAGATAATCTCAGTACTATATAGATATTGCCATCTACGAAGACGAAGACACGCCCCACTATTCTTCCTTACAGTTTGTAGGGTAAGTATGCAACCTTCCACTAATGTTTGAGTATTATCGGTACACACAGAGTACCTATGAGTGCACAAAACAATTAATAGAATCGGATCATACTCCTCCTACCCCGCGACCCCCTCGACTAGAAATTGGTGGGGCTCGTCTTGGCACTATCTATAGTATGATAAGTACATGAATTCCATTTAATAAAACGTCTCGAAATACTTTAGTACCTAACTCAAAGTAGCATTTTAAGTTGATCGAATCCGTGATTATTACCCACCTAGGGATACTACTTCGCATTATTCTCACCTGTTTGAGTGCCTCGTCCCTTTCTCGCGCGTCAAGGTAGAGCCTGCGTCGCTCTTCCTCACTGTCTTCTTCCTCTGAAGAGTATTCTTCCTCGGAAGTGTATGCGTGGTGCTGGCTTTCCCCACTCGGTGGGGGAGTGAAGCACTTCAGCGGCTTTGGGCCTACACATTTACATAATTGAAATGACCTCATTGAATTTAGATTACTTTCAATACTATTTTCCCGTAGGAAAAAGAGGTAGATATTCTATACTGTATATATCTTCATATCTTCTCAAACGTATGCAGGCTTCCTCTCGATGTTTTCCTTTACTATAAAGCTCATGGTGTGACTAATTTCACTGTTAATTCAGAAAAACTCATTACTGCAGTCGGGATTCGAACACGCAAATTTGTCTTGCAGGCAACAACTCGAACCGCTCGGTCACCAAGGCTCTGTGTATCTAAAGCCATTAAGACGTTCAGGATATTCACATATACCTATAATGCGATATGTTAACAACATCACATAAGCTTTAAAGAGCATTTCTAGAAAATATCAACATGTCATTAATAATATAAATACTAATATAAAGATATGCTAATATTATAAGGAGGAAAGGTGTAAGTATGTTTGTAACGAATTGGCTCAAAAAGTAATGAACCGATATAAAAATTATTTCACCATTGGAAAGCTACATTCATCTAGAATAAATATATGGCCATATGTACTTTCTTTTATAAAAAAAAATATGTCCACCCGTGCGAAGCTGGAACGGACCGTAATTTATAAAGAGCCTTTCTATAATAAACATCAAAAAACATAAATAATATGACCCAAGTACCTCAGTAGTACCTTAGATATTAGGGCATTAAAAAAATATTTGTAAAAATCATAATATCATCGAGGTATACCTTGCGCCTCCTCCGGCCTGTACTGCTGTTCCTCCATCTGTCGGAACACGTTGATCATGCGCGAGGCAGTCTGCCGCGTGGCCGCCAGCGACGTGTCCTGGCCTTCGCCCGAGCGCACCACGCTGGGCTCGTGGTACAGCTCGGGAGATGGGGATTTGGCGCGCTGCAGGGGCAACATTCATCTCAGTAAACACTTCATACCCAGTGATCTACATGATTGCATACATTTTTAACTACGTGCCCATCTATACAAATAAATAAAATTGGAATGTTTGTTTGTAATATTAAAACAACCACTTTGTATTAAACGCATATAAATGGATGTATACACGGCACATACACCAAAATAGCATTTTTTTGAATTTTTATCTGTCTGTCTGTTTGATCCTTGTAATCTCTGAAAAGGCTGAACCGGTTTTAACGGGACTTTCACTAGCAGATAGCTGATGTTAAAGGGAATAACTTAGACTACTTGTATTTTGGAAACTGATAATTTTTTTTGTTAAATTCCACGCTGACGTTAATAATAATAATAATAATCAACCTGATTTCATACATGGAAAAATCAGCTTCAAACCTCCCCATTGTATTTTAGGAAAAAATCGTCCGTTTGGGATTCTAGCTAAGACTAACTTTGTATGTTAATATTTATTAGTTTATGTAAATTAGTGTGTGTGTGTAATTGTCCTGCCCAAGTGGAGTAGCTCCAAATTCGAACGGGAAACCCGTTATGCCCTACATCTCTCACCTGAGTCTGCCTGGGTGGCGTCATTCTGAACTCCTTGCGTTTAGTCTCTGGCTTGTACGTTTCGAAGAACTTGAACCGATCAGATATATCAGCAGTCTCAATCTTTACATCCTCAACCTTGTCAGCCGCACGGACTACATCTTTGGGGATGAAGGGCTAAAATGGACAAAGATCCATCAGATGAGTATGTAATACATAGTCCTCATGAGGCCTTGTTCTAAAGTTATAGTCAAGTTCCTGACTGTAAAGACGGTAAGTATGGTAAGTAAGGTATGTAAGCACGGCTATTAAGAATTAGAGATTGTCAAACGACCACCGGCAAAATGGTGGTCAACCTCACAGGTACACTGAACAGATGTGGAGTAAATTCAACCCACTTCGAGGTACCTACCATCAACATACTGCCATCGCGACAGCTAGAATACCTCGTCCTCACCACCAGTGTTTGCATCATTGACCATGAAGAAGCCAGAAGGAAACATCAGGGAGGAAATATTTGAGTGATGATGATGTATGAGTCTCTGATGAAGCAGAGTGAGAACAACGAGATAGTCGGTAGGTAGCATGTTGTAGATACAACAAAGTGATTCAACAATTAAAGAGCGTTAGGAGCATGTATGAAGAGAATGATGAATGTGGATGAAGAGTTCCTTCAACCTGTTCAACAATGGCTATCTACTACCTCTGCCTAATACAGTGAGAGACTTAACGTGTTGAGATTGTGTAAACAAATATTTAAATAAAAGTGGGATTTGAGTTGAACTAGATCCGAACCAAAGGACCAAAGGATCTTGAACATTCATGCATCAAACCCTTCTAACCTTTAAAATAGTGTTAAGTAAACAAATACTTAACACTATTATAATAAAGAAGCCATGGTGGCCGAGTGGTTCGAGCAGTTGCCTGCGACACAATGATCGCAAGTTCGAATCCCGACTGTACCAATGAGTTTTTCTGAATTTAAGTACAGTGATTAGTCACACCACGAGCTTTACGGTGAAGGAAAACATCGAGAGGAAATCATACTACTGAGAAGTAATTCAAAGACGTATGATTTCCGACGACGATTTGTACGAAGAGTATAGTCGTGCTTGAGTAATGGCGACGGGCTCGCCATTTGTCACGTTGGCAACTAAAATACATCTCTGGCGGAAAGTGGGTGTGTGGGTACTATCTATACACCTCTGCCTACCCCTTCGGGGACCCTTATGGGAAGGCGTGAGGATATATATATATATAAACAAAATGATGATTGATGATATACTCACCAGTTCCTTTCGTTTGGGGGCTTCCTGAGGCGGCGGTGACGTTGGACTCATGGTCTTGGCGTTGGCGTCAAGTTCCAGGAATATGGAGCGGGATTTCTTGCCGATGCCTGTCATACAACATATTATTGTATATCTTCACTAATATGTATATATAGTCTGTGTTATCCACGAAGACGCGCCCCACCAATTTTTATTTGAGGGGGTCGCCGGATGCTCCGAGTATATTAATTGTAGCGTGCGTGTCCAATCATAGGTTAAATCAATATTTATATTTTCAATTAAGGATAACAACAAATACAGTGTCAAAAAAATTACCTTTTTACTGGGTCATTCATGGTTGGCATTGTTTCGTCACAATTTGTGTAAAATTAAGAGTAATTTTGGAAAATTTAAACGTTAATTCTGACTCGGTATTAAGTCGATTTCTGAATTTCGTTTTATCTTGACTAGGTGTGAAAACCCACATACATAGGTATGTTGCGCCTGCCAGTCATCAAGCCACCATTACTTCAAACTCGTCACGAACCCCCTACTGTTAAATGGCGAGCTCAACTCTGAGAAACCCTAGTTTAAACTATAGGCTACACCAGAACCACGGATACCGCTCACCGTCAGTCTGTAAGCCTCTCTGTCATAACGTACCTTCGTTGAACAACGCCCTGTCATCAATCTCCCTGTTACGCGGCGGTTGATTTTCATCGTTGAACACTTCACCGTTCTCAAAGCGCTGTTTAATGGAGCGAGCCTTTTCATTATCCAGATCCAACTCCCTGGCAATCTTGTCCGCTGAAGTGACCGCTGCAAAGCATTTATTTATAAACAAGAGATTTAAGAGAGGTAGGGCATAACGGGTTTCCCGTTCGAATTTGGAGCTGCCCGACTGGGGCAGGACCTCCACCTTATTGAAGTCCGTAGCCAAATAACACAATTTATTGTGTTGTGTTCCTACGCAGTGAATAAGGTTTCCAGAAATTAGCTCCTTGGGGAGGGGGGGAGGATCATTGTGTTGGAAGCAGAGGGATTAAACCCATTATGCTGCCAACACACTGTAACTCTCCGAACACAGAGTGGCAACGCGCAAGTGATACTTCGGTATAGTGAGCGTAAATAGGCTACGGTAACCGTTTCCCATCAGGTGGGCCGTATGCTTGTTTGCCACTCTTGTCGTAGAAAAAAAAAAAAAAAAAAAGCATCCTGCATACGGAATCTTTCATAACTAATTTCAGAAATGTGCAATGTGCTAGGTAATACCCATACACCCACTTTCCTTCAGAGATATATTAGGTGCCAACGTGACAAATGGCGAGTCCATCGCCGTTACTCAAGCACGACTATACATACGCCTACCCCGAAGGGGTAGCCCTTCGGGGACCCTTGTGAGAAAGCGTGAAGATATAATTATTTCTCTTTAAAATTTTACATAAGCAGGGAGAGGGTCCAGGTAATATCCAGTACATTAAAGGTGATCAAAAATTGCCAAAATCATCCTTACATGATTACAGAATGATCCCTAATGGCGTGTCAGGTTCTTTTATTATTAACTACAATATTTCACCCAAGCGAAGCTAGGAGGTAGCTAGCTAATTATATTCATATCCATATGAATGAACTCCATGTAAAGATTTGTCTATAAGCGAATTATAAGTCGACAAGATTACCTTTCTCGCTCTGAAGAACGGACTGTTCATACATCTCCTTGATTTTAGCTTGTTTGCCCTGAAACAATGAGAGGTCTGAAATTAGCACGTCTACAGCAACGCCTGTGGAGCCGTTATTACACTGATTATGACGTCACGTTCTGGATTCATATATGAGTAAAAGTAACGACTGTTCTATGTTTAAAAACGTTCCGTTACAGCCGTTAAGATCATCACTATGTCAGAACTAAAACGTTGGATGGTGGCAGAAAACTAAGAACAAACTTTATGCGCCTTTATGGCACACAGTCAAACTTCAGGAAGACTATTTATGAGATACCTTTAATATTCATCTATTCTTATCTTTCTTCACTCATCCTTTCTATATGTCCAAACAAGTAACGTCAAGAGTACTCGAAATCGACGAGCATATATGAAGAGACTGATGAATGTGGACGAAGCGAAAGAGGTATGTAAGTTTAAAGAGAACTGGCGCTCTATAATCTCTGCCTACCCCGTTAGGAACACGGCGTGATGATATGTATGTAAGTAACAATAACTACCATGAAAAGTCTCGTCCTTATATTCTGTATCTCCTGTTTCCTCTCGCGGTGCCTCTCGTTGGCGTCGTTCTGCCCGCCCTCGAACCGCCCTACAATCTCGCTCATGTTGCAGAAGGAGATCGGCTGCTCACGGTTCGACGTATGCTTGTAGGAGTTCTTCAGCACTGAGTCTTCGTCTGTAGAAATTTAAGTAGAACGTAACATCACTGATGGAAATTGTTATTAGTTCTGCTAAGCTGATGACGAGAAATGAGTGATTATGAATGTGGATGAAAGAGAGAATTAGGGGATCACTGCTGAAAGAGAGGGATGGAATGTATAATAGCAGACTGAACTTACAATCTGGATGGACTCTGTGACAGATGATATGGCCAGAAAGGCAAAGAACACAGTGGTCACGGTTGTTATAGAGATGTAATATAGGAGACAATGCGTAGTTAGAGAGACCCGAACAGGTAGAGAAAGACCACGTTCCAACTACCTAGATCAAAGCCGTCGGTCACACAAGGACGAGAACTTCAAGAGTACTCGACACCGACGAGCCGGTGATGTATGAAGAGATTGATGAAGGAAATGAAACGAAGGAGTTTTGTAAGTCTGGAGAGAAGTGTGGCGGTGTACCCTATATGCCTCCCCCGTGAGGGATAGCGCCGTGATGATGTTTTTAGGTGACGCCGTCTCCAACGAGGTAGGCAGACGTGAAGGTATACTGATGGACTGTATGGACGATGACAAGGATAGCATATATGATGATACAGAAAACAAGAATGTTAAAAAAGAATAGAAGATAGCAAACAATGCGTATATATAGCATTATAGAAGATAAGATGACATGGCAGAAACGCGAGAGGAGAAGAGGTCACGGCTGATAGAGAAGAAGAAGAACACGGAAGAATTAAGCACCATTGCTATGATACGAAATATTATAAATATTATACGAAAGAGGTATGTAAGTCTAGAGAGAACTGGCGCTCTATACTCTCTGCCTACCCCGTTAGGGACTTGGCGTGATGATATGTATGTATGTATGTATGCTATGATATTTTGAGAATATTGACTATTATTATAAATTGTTAAATCATTGGTGATGTTGGATGAAGAGTTGTATTATTTGAAAGGTTTGATTGGGGTGTGTGAGTCTTGGTGTAAGTAGAGTGTTTATCTATCAGATATAATTATTAACTTAAAGCTATAACTATTAACTTACAGCTATATTATTGGAATCAATTACTGCACGTAGTTGTTAAAATTGAGACATACGGTATGACAGTTGACATTAGAAACGTCACATCATAGAGAAAAGAATCAAACTATTATTTATATAACTAATATTAACAGCCCCATGGTGATCATTCACCATGGGGTTATGGGGCGTCTCAGTTTTTTATTCGATATTATAATCACGACACTTATGCTAATTTTATAACAATGAATGAGTGTTTGTGTGTGTGTGTGTGTGTGTGTGTGTGTGTGTGTGTGTGTGTGTGTGTGTGTGTATTGCTACTCGTGTCATATTGGATTAATATAAATGAAGAACGAGTGTTATTAAGTATTTAAATAGTACAAAATGTTGAGTCTTAAGCTAAGTTTTGTACATATTAAATCGGTACGAAACAAATATTATAAATAAATGCGAGAGGTTGTGAGGAAGTTTGTCCCTCAATAACGTCAGAACGGCTGAACAGAATTCGATGGAAATTGGCAGTGATAGATTTAGCTGGATGTGACACATCTAGTATATTTTACATACCGTCCTCATCTTCAGGCTCACTGGAACTGGCTTCCACGGCGACACCGTTCAAGTAATCATCAGAAACGCCGATGTCCATCCCCTTTGCCTTAAACCTGAACAGAAAAGGTAATCAGAACTCCTGACTAAGCTGACCTGAAATAAAGCTTAAGCTGAAAGCTGTATGCTTTGTATAGTAAGCAGCGACCTATTGTCGGGCCTACGTTGTTCCCCCATACTTGGGTACTATTGCTGTAACGAAAAAATATTATTGTTGTATATGCCTAATGATTTGAAAAGAGTAACCATGGAGTTTCTTGCCGGTTCTTCTCCATGGAAGCGACCAACCCGAACCGTGCTTCTTTTTCGACGTTTTATAAGTGCCCACCTGGGCCTATGTGAAATAAAAAGATTTTGATTTGATTTGATTTGACCTGAGGAAATGCTCCTCTTGACAAAACCTATCCGTTCACGCTCACGTTATACATTGCATGTCTTACATATTCTACTCCTGTGTCCAGGAGGCAGACCTGCTTTGAAAGAAAGTAAGACGTAATGTTGGATTTGCCTGACTGTTGACTGTGACTGACTTCTTATACTCATAATTTTGGTTGGTTTTCCTGAACTTAAATACAGTGATTAGTCAGACACAAGGCCAGGTCAAGAGTACCTTAAACCGAACGAAGAGCATGTATGAAGAGAATAATGAAAGTGGACGAAGCGAAAGAAGTATGTAAGGATCGTAGCAAGTGGAAAGAAGTGGTCTCTGTCTACCTCAGTTGGCGTCTCAGGAAAGAGGCGTGATTATATGTATGTATGTATGAGTTTTAAGGTGAAGGAAAACATCGGAAGCAAATCTGCATACGTCTGAGAAGAAATTCAAACGCGTATTTATAGTCGTGCTTGAGTAACGGCGATGGATACGCTCGATGTAACGTTGGCACCTTAAAAAATATATATCTTTGGTGGAAAATGGGTATGTAGCACTTCTGCCTACCCCTTCGGAAAGCCAATTGGAAGGCGCGAGCATATTATAATTTCGGAAACCAGCGTGCAGTCATTCTTTGGACGGTGATAGACTGGCCATCTGTGAAGGTGTCACCTAAATTAATAAAAAATCCTACCTTCTGCGAATAGTAAGTGTTGTTTCACTTCTGCCTACCCCTGCGGAGACTTCGTAACACACTTACGGTAGCGGAACCGATAATTATCGGAATTATTCTACTACTTTTGATTGGATTTTAATTTAATGTTAATCTGATTTAAATGTACTAATTATTGTTCTCATAATATAGATTTAATTGACTAAAGATTTTTTTAACTTGATATTGCTCGCGGCGACGTTAAATCATCAATACAAACAGGACTCAAAAGTAACTTGATATATTCACGGCTTCCTGCAAAGGTTCCGGAAGGGGTAGGCAGGGGTGTATAGGTAGTACCCACACACCCACTTACCACTAGCGATATATTTGAAGTTGCCAACGTGACAGATGGCGAGTCCATCGCCGTTACTCGAGCACGACTATATATCCGCCATTGAATTAATTCCCAGACGTATGCAGGTTTCCTGTCGATGTTTTCCTTCACCAAAAAGCTAGTGGTGTGACTGATCAGTAAAATTCAGGCGGGATTCGAACTTGCACTCTTAGCAGGCAACTACTCAGCCAACATGGATCACAGCTCCTAAATTTATTATGATGATACATACAGAGGGAACCTGCATATCATCACGTAGAGGGACACAGGGTGGGCAGGTATGACGTTTTAAAAATTAGCCTCGCATTCTTGAATTATGAATACAACAATACCAAAGGTAGTACTCTCATCCGAACATTTTTAATGTAAAATTTACTGACCACTTAGGAAAATATCCATAAAACACAGCCGGTTAGAAATTCGCTATGGAATCTTTCTGTAGTTTAAATACCTTTAACTATAGATATAGTTTGAAATATTGACGGTAGATAAAAAAAAACATTTAAAAACATAAAATGCCACTCACATTTTAACAATTCTCGAACTTAACCAGAAGAACGTCTCACGTTATGTAACTTTGAACGCACACGTTCGCGTTAGTCTCAGTAATTCGAAGTAATGAGAGATTAACCGCCTCGACTATATATACATATCGGCTATCAATATACGCTGGCTATAAGCAATCGCCCTTAATGGCTTGACATAAGGTCTAAAGTTAAATGACTACGCAAAAAACATGTGGGGCATTTTTCTTCAAGTAAAATAGTATACTTCGTAGAATAAAAAAAACGATTGTCGGATTGCGTTTTGATGATATCGATAAAGTTTTATACATTACTGGCTTAAAGTGCTAAGGTTCAGTAAAAGTGTGAACATAAAACGCAATGTATCGAGTACAATGAGTTTGGTGTTTATAGTCGTGGTTGGGTAGTAAGGGTTCGTTCTCAGGGAATTAAAAAATAGAACATTCGAATCGAGGCATCCCGATGACGCAAGATGTGTTGTTTATACGGAGTGAGTAGTCATCATTTTTTAAATGCATTTTAGAATAAATTCTTTTTTTTAAGGAATTTAATGCTATTTAGTGGGCATAAAAATGGTTTAGAGAGAACTGGCACTCTACTCTTTCTGCCTACCCCGTTAGGGACTTGATATGTATGTATATGTATGTATGTATTTTTCTGTAGCCAGGGATGATAATTTGATGTCGGTTGTGAGTTTGTTGCCAGCTCACAGCAAGCATTTGTGTTATAATTAATATATTTACATCTTCTCACAATGGTCCTCGAAGGGTGCGGCAGAGGCGAAAATACAAATTTTAGGTGTCAACTTGACAGCGAGGCCAAAGCTACTATACAGATTCATATTTCATACAGATAATATAGCCCCAGAGGGAATCCAACCTCGACAATAAGATCAAGCTTTGAAAAAAAGGCAGCATGAAGTTTTTGCCAACTTGACTTACTTGGCCAACTTGGAGAGCAAAGCGGCGCTCTTTTCCCTCGGAGCGCGGGGCTCCACGGGGGTCGGGGAGGGACTGCGCCCCTTGCGCTCGAACACCTCGAAACGGGACTTCACATCCAACTGGGATAGCTCTTCCAGACCCAGGTCTGGCTTGTCTGATGCTGCAAAAGAGGTAATCATCATCCTCCGAGTTCCTCACGGGGTAGGCAGAGAGAGGTGAGCTCTAGTCGTCTCTAGTCTTTTTCTTAATTGTCTCCCGCTCTCATAAGGCTTACCCCGTCTATGCCTAGGATAGAGGGATTTTAATGATCTTTAGCGAGAGTTCCGGGAACTCTTGCTACCCTACTAAGGTGCTAAGCAATCACAGCTAAGGGCACAACATGAGCTGTGATTGCTTAGCAGACTTAACACATCCAAAATAAAGCAATATATATCCAAAAAATTCTGCCAAAATATCACTATTCCACGCGGACGATGTCGCGGGGACAGCTAGTTAATAAATAGAGGTTGATAAGGGACCTACCTCTGACCACATCTGGGGGTAACTCTACTGGATTACTTTCACAAATGATCATCTGGTGTTTTTTGGGTGTTGCTGTAACAAAAAAATACATGCAAGCAATGAAAACAAAATATTGTATCTTTCAGTAGAAATGTTCGAATCCCGACTGTGTACCAATGAGTATACCTATTCAGAACTTAAATATTACTATACTTAAGGTATAATACACCACGAGCTTTACGGTGAAGGAAAACATCGAGAGGAAACCTGCATACGTCTGAGAAGCAATTCAAAGGCTATAGTCGTGCTTGAGTAACGGCTATGGACTGTCACGTTGGCACCTAAAATATATCTCTGGCGGAAAGTGGGTGTGTGGATAGTACCCATAGACCTCTACCTACCCCTTTGGGGTCGCTTGTGGGAAGGCGTGAGGATATATAAAAATTCATATACATTTATACAAGAACTTACAATCGGTCTCGTCTTCCTCATCAACGGGCTTAGGTTCGAACAGTTGTTTGAAGTGCGGCTTGCAGTAAAGGGTCGTGTGGTCACTTTGGTATGTCTCCACACTGGAACAGAGAACACGAAATACTGGCACAAATAATGTTATTTATATTGCAAATATAGTAAAATAAGTGCGCCGTAACGATCTCAGATCGAATCCGCATTGAAGAGATGCGCAAAACAGCTGTTGCTGTAAAGCGATTACCGCGTATGGACGCTTGACATCAGGGGTACTGCTCGCGCGTTGCCGACCATCAGGAATCGTAACACCCTTCTTGAAGATCTCCATGCTGTACTCTCTAGGGAAAAACTCAACGGGGAGTTCATTCCACGGCCTCGTCGTTCGCGGAAAGAAAAAATTCTGGGACTTCTTGCAGTTCGTGACCTTTTTGGTCCTCAAGGTATAGATGAATTCCCCGTTGATGGTGAATAGAAGATAGAATATATATCGCTGCATAGTTTGCATATTAAATAAATACATTGGCACAGTTCCACACAAATTGACCAAGCCCCAAACTAAGCAAAGCTTGTTCTATGGTAACTAGACAACGATCAGTCTTTGATGTAAAGGTATGTATCCTTTACATCCAAGACTAAGGCACATGTGCTCTTATTCATCACAAAAATCTACCCTAAGCGGCAATCGATCCCGCTACTTCGAGCTTCGCAGTCAGGAGCTATCACCACTAAGCCAGACGGCCGTCGAAGCGTACAAGCGTAGCGTGGTTTCGGGCTAGGTCAGTGTGGACTCCTCCCAAGATATTATTATTATCGACTCACGTAAGTTGTTTGTTGCACTGCACGCAGCGGAAGCACTCCTTGTGCCAGATCCTCTTCTCGGCTTTGATCCTCTCCATGGCATAGACTGGCCGAGCACACTTCTCGCACTGCGGGTTCGAATCCCCATCGGCAGCGGCCTTCATCTTCTTGTGCAATTTCTCGGAGCTTTTCGACTGTGTGTTAAATGATAAAAACTTGAATAAGGGTAATTGATTTATAGCATTTATAATGTCAATAACATAGAGATGGGCAATGAGGCATTTCGCCTAATATATATTTAGATGCCAACGTGACAGATGGAGAGTTTTCGCCGTATAACTTGAATCGAAAACCGATAAATTTTAAAAAAGAGTGGCAAACGAGCAAAACCTACCAATATAGTTTAGTTATATACATACGTGATACATGCATACGTATATACATAGAAGGATGTATGCGGTTGTTTTGAATAGATGCGTATGCGTCACCAATTAAAAGGAAACCCGTTCAATGTTTGACCAAAATAGGTTGACGAGGTTAACTGGGATAACAATGGAGTTTTGAACTCATTGGTACAACGGTGTTCAAATTGGCAATCTTAGCGTTGCTTTCTCGAACCACTAGGCCACTACGGCCCAAACATTTTTTTTTTATACAACAAGAGTGGCGAACAAGCATACGGCCCACCTGATGGGAAACGGTTACCGTAGCCTATTTACGCTCACGATACCGAAGTATCACTCGCGCGTTGCCACTCTGTGTTCGAAGAGTTATACTGTGTTGGCAGCATAAAAGGTCTAATACCTCGGTTGCCAACACAATATAACAATCCTCCCCCTCCCCAAGGAGCTCATTACTGGAAACCTCATTCTCCACGTAGGAACACAACACAAAAAATTTTTGTTATTTGGCTACGGACTTCTATAAGGTGGAGGTCCTGCCCCAGTCCGGCAGCTCCAAATTAGAACGGAGAATCCGTTATGCCCTACCTCTCTTCATAAACATATCATACATATCGAGTCCCATGGGTAGGCAGGCAGAGAGAGTAGAGCACCAGTTCTGTCTAGATTTACAGACAGAACAAACATATTTTCTTAATTATTGCTGGTTATGACATACCACGGAAACCGTTCCCTCATCCTTATGCCTTCTCGACTTGCTCTTCTTCTTGACCTGCCTCTCGGTGACCTCCTGGGTGACCATGTGCCCCTGCGAGCTGGTGACCCTGTGCTCCTGGTAGCTCCTCTGGACCCTGGACTCTTGGATGAGAGTCTGCGACGATTCCATCGCCGCACTCTGCGTTGCTAATGCCATTGTGCGCTCTGGGGACCAATGATTTATATATATTATTCTGACTGATGACAAACAAGACCAACCCCAATTTTATAATATCTACGAATTTGTTCATTGATGCCGTGGTGGCCGAGTGGTTCGAGTAGTTGCTTGCGACACAAAAATCGCACGTGCTAATCCCGACTGTACCGATGAGTTTTTCAGTGATTAGTCACACCACGAGCTTTAAGGTGAATGAAAACATCGAGAGGAAACCTGCATACGCTTGAGAAGAAATTCAAAGGCGTATGTATAGTTTTGCTTGAGTAACGGCAATGGACTCGCCATCTGTCACGTTAGCAACTAAAATATATCTCTGGCGGAAAGTGGGTACTACGTATGCACCTCTGCCTCCACCTTCGGGGACTTTCTGGGAAGCAGAGGGTATTATTATTATTATTTTACTTATTGATTTACAATAAGTTAAGAGCATAAGCAACCGGTGAACATGTATTAAGACATAGATGAATGTTGATGAAGCGAAAGAGGTCAGTAAGTCTAGAGAGTGGAGCGCCAGCTCTACCTACTCTCTCCGACTACCACGTGAGTGAATCGACGTGATAATTAACAAATATATATTCTCAAACTTCGGAAAGGAAGAGAAGGCAGAGAATCTGCGAATACGTCAACATCTTGGACCGTGGTGACAAAGTCGATCGTAAAAGGGAACAAATGTTAAAAAAAGCAAACCGGGGAGTTTGTTTCGCCGTTTCTCCTCATGGCACGATTTTTTTTTGGAAACGGTGGTAACTTTAGTTTATATTAAATATGTGACGTTCAATAAGTGTTCCCTGTGTCCTTTACGTTGAATAAAATATTTTGATCAGTGACGCTGGAGTTACAAACAAGGATTTTGGTCACCCAGCACCTAGTATAGCAATGTACTACTTAATAATAATATATCCTCACGCCTTCCCACAAGGGTCCCCGAAGGGGTAGGCAGAGGTGTTTAGGTAATACCCACACACCCACTTTCCGCCAGAGGTATATTAAGTGCTAACGTCACAGATGGCGAGTCCATCGCCGTTCCTCAGGCACGACTATACATACGCCTTTGAATTTCTTCTCAGACGTATGCAGGTTTCATCTCGATGTTTTCCTTCACCGTAAAGCTCGTGGTGTGACTGATTAGTCACACTGTACTTAAGTTCAGAAAAACTCATTGGTACAGTCGGGATTCGAACTTGCGACCTTTGCGTCGCAGGCAACTGCTCGAACCACTCGGCCACCACGGCTTACTACTACTACTACTACTTAATAACGCTGTCGAATTATTGGGTTGTATCTATTTAAGCCCGTGGTGTAATCTTACAAAGTACGCAGAGATTATAGGGCCAGTTGCCTCTTTACTTAAAGAATTCTCATCATTTTACTATCAGAATTTAAGAGCGATGCTTTCGTCTGCGTCTCTGATGCAATACCTTCCATTTGCTTCTGTCCAGCGCAATCTTTTGACCTCGATACGTCATGAGGGACACATTTATTTATCTGTCTCATGAATGTAATAGAATTCTACTAAGTCATCAATCCAGTTAGTCGAACCAGCAATCGTAAATTGATAGGCGACTACCGATACCACTCGGCCTCTGCGAGTTGAGTGAGCGTGACAAAAAATTTAAATGCAATTATGGCTATAGAAATCTGAAAAAGTATATAACACGGAAACTAATTAATTGAACACTACCTCTAGCACTGCATGTATAACGCACGGTAGTGATGTATTTTATCGATATATATTTTTTATTGTATCGATAAATATTTAATAATCAAAACTATACCTAATTTACACATTTGATTCACTTAAGCGAAAGTGTATGCAAGAAGAAGCAGAGGAAGACCACGTTTCAACTACCTGGATTAAATTGATCGGACGCTCAAGGACGGGAACGTCAAGAGTACTCGAAACCGAGGAGTATGTATGAAGAGACTGATGAATGTGGACGAAGCGAAAGAGGTATGTAAGTCTTGACAGAACTAGCGCTCTATACTCTCTGCCTACCCCGTTAGGGACTTGGCGTGATGATATGTATGTACTTCACTTCGAGTATCCACTCGATTTATTCAAGCTTTCACTTGCACTCGGTATTACTAACGATAAACAAACCATCGACTAAGGCACATCACTAGTGACAGTAAAAGTCACGCATACTTAAAAGGAACGTGAAGAAAAAGCGAATGCATTACCAAAGGAAAGAGGCGTTGCAATAAGCATTTTCACGTAAAATAATATCAATTGTTTTTGTAAAATTCACGATTCTTCGTTGGCCGTTGAGACAATACTGAAATGGTTTCCCTACAGGATGATCTTTTATACCTTCATACAGAGCGGCGATCAGCTGATTCACTAAATACTTTTTAGTTTACGAATGGGATTTGTAATGCAATAATGACAGTCATAAGTCTCGGTCATACTTCGTAGGCAGGGATTTTGGCACACATTCAAAGTAAGTTATTTTTGTCCGTTTACGTAAATTACCTATGAGTTAATATTTGGTAAGTATCGATGATTCCTATAAATTGTAATTTTAATAAATAACATACTTCAATAACATATATATAACATACTAGCTGCACCCGCGACTTCAACCGCGCAAAAAAGTGATATTAAGCAGCATTGTTATTTACGGTATTTTTTAGTTTAAGGGTAATTTTTTTACAATCTTTGAGTGTTATATTAATTTATATGTAATCAAGAGCCTAAAAAATAAGTTTCAAACTTCTAGCTTCAAAAATAATGAAACTTCCATACAAAATTTCATCCCTTTTTTCAGCCCCTTACATTTTTCGCATTAATAAGCCTATGTCCTTCCTCAAGCTCTAGGCTATCTCTGTACCAAATTTCATTTAAATCGGTTCAGTAGTTTAGGCGTGAAAAGGTAACAGACAGACAGACAGCAACAGATCAATAGATGTAGTTGTACCGCCCAAAATGAAAAATAAAATTTCCTGAAACTTGTCTTGCGCACAGTTTCGCTTTGTATATCAGTTTCGTCAATCTTTTTTCACTCATCCTTTCTATAAGTCGAAACCATAGTAAGCATTCCTTTCTTCATCTTTACAATCACACCCTCATTCACGCCGTTGGATCGATTGGATCTTGATGGTTGGAACGTGGTAATCCTCTTCTTACACACACTTCACATTTATATGAGTAGGTATTATTCTGTTTGGTTAATCTTTCGTAACTCATCCTTTCTATATCTTCACGCCTTCCCCGAAAGGGTAGGCAGAGGCGTATAGTTAGTACCCATACCGCAAGAAATTAAATGTTTGCGGATGTTTAGTTATATATTCGCGCCAGAACGACTAACGGAATGGGATGAAACTTGGCATAAGATATGTTTTATTCTAGAAAATTATATATAAATTTTAAAAAATACGCTTTGTTTATTATATTTATTATATCATATTCAGCAGAACAGAACTGTAGGAAATAATTTGAAAAGTGAATAAGGAAAAAACATTATATCGTAAAAATGGGTATTTATACACTACAAACCTTATTTCTTAATACAGCAATGCATAAAGTTACAGCATCCAACTATATCTTAAATTACATCTTGTTCAGTGGACATTACAAACAAGAAGGTGGTAACACCTAAATTCTGCTTCTAAATTTAAACGCGTCCCAATTAATGGTGCGCGCCACTGCGCAACATGACACCTATTTTTCGTTTCGATTTAAAATAACACGAAGGTAGATTAAAGAATTTGAATGAGAGTAATTCAAGCCGTAAATCTAATGGTTTATTAAAATTCCTAAGTTGAAGAAATTAAGGAAATGTGGACGAAGCTAAAGGAGTAAGTCTAGAGATCTAGCGGTCTACTCTCTCTGCTTACCTCGTTAGGGACTGGACGTGATGATATGTGTGTATGAAAATCATATTTATACAGAGTGCCGAGACTCGAACTTGCAATCTTGATTTTCTAGGTGACTAGTTCAACCACTCTGCCTCAGGTGCAAAAATTTTACATATCTTCACGCCTTTCCACAAGCGTCCCCGAAGCAGTAGGCAGAGGTGTGTTGTTTTGCGAATTTACACACCCGCTTTACGCCCAACATATTTTCGGTGCCAACGTGACAGATAACGAGTTCTTTGCAGTGTCTCAAGCCCGACTATACATACGGCTCACTGCATGCATAACTTATATAATTTAAAGTCTTTTTGCTAATCCGGCAAATTTCTGTAACGGTTGGACCAATCATGTGTCTACTTGTATTTATTATATGCATAAGGCTAATAATGCGATCGAAAGCGCAGGATACAACTAGTAATCAGTTAATCCACACTTTTATCCACCTTTATAAGATTTATCATAATCATAATTCTTTCTTTATTGCTCTTCCACTTACAATAATATCACGATAATATCAGGGTATACGGTGGACCCTGTTGGGCACAGCAACTTGTGAGGGACCCAAATTATAAAAAGGGGAACAATGTAGGTACTTGCTAACTTATTCTAACCTTAAGATATAAACATAACTTAAATTTATTTACCGAAAAAAAATATATATTAATAGAAACTGAAAAAATTAAAAATATTTATATAATAGAAACTTAAGAAACTATTTTATATTATATATATAACTATTATACCAACATTGTGTGAGCGTATTGTAAACTCGCTCGAACTTTCACACGAAGCATACTTATTAATAGTCGCATATAATTTTATATCTCGGTCATAAAACATTCAGTAAAAACTGCTTGTAAAATTAGAATGTACATTTTGATAGTTGTGTTTCACACGATCTGGGGTGGGTGGTTAATTAATTCTATATCAACATATTTTGTCATTCAATGGTGTGACAGACAGGGCGCTAGATTCAAAGGAAAATCTTTGTGACTATTGTACTGTGGGAACTCGATAAGACCAACTTTAATTATATACATAGGTACGCCAATTTTTGGATGTCTGGAGAGAGAACTGGCGCTTTACACTTCATCTAGTCTACGAGGAAATTATACAGGACTACGATATGCTCACGTGTCGCTGGCCAAATCGTCAAACGGTAAATTTGAGGTATAGTATACGATGCAAAATACTATACGCCTTTTAAAAACAAAGCAATTAAAAATAATACTCCAGTAGGTCGCTAGTAGCTAATAATAGGTGCCTCAAGAATAATTTTGGTCCACCGCTGACGCTTGCCCAGCATCATAAATCCCAATGTAATCACATCAATTAAATATTCGTGTTGTGAACATGCATTGTAATACGTTCTTAGAAGGACTAACAAACGGTTTTAATTTATCATTGACGGTCCCGCAAGTCAGAAACTTAAGGACGCCGGTTCGATTCCTGTTAGGGGTCGATATTTATACGTCTATTATAGCAATAATAATTTATTGTTCTTTATATATGAAATTTAAGAAATTGTTTATGTTTTGGCAATAAATTATTTATTTGCGAACAGAAAACATAGTTATATATATCCTCACGCCTTCTCACAAGGGTCCCCGAAGGGGTAGACAGAGGTGTATAGGTAATACCCACACACCTACTTTCCGCCAGAGGTATATTAGGTGCCAACGTGACAGATGGCGAGTCCATCGCCGTTACTCAAGCACGACTATACATACGCCTTTGAATTTCTTCTCAGACGTATGCAGGTTTCCTCTCGATGTTTTCCTTCACCGTAAAGCTCGTGGTGTGACTAATCACTGTACTTAAGTTCAGAAAAAACTCATTGGTACAGTCGGGATTCGAACTTGCGACCTTTGCGTCGCAGGCAACTGCTCGAACCACTCGGCCACCACGGCGAGAAAACATAGTTATAATTTACAAATAAATCTCTGACTATCCAATATCATCTCTGATTCATGAATGTTGATCATTGCCAAAGAGTCAGCATTGCCATACAGCGTGGCAATAATGCCAGCCATCTTGGCACTCTACTGCGTGACAACGAGTTGGGACATGTGTTTCATTTAGTTTAATTAATCAACTTAGTTTTAATTGACGAATTGAAACTTGAGGTCGCGGGTTCGAATCCCGCTGAGGGCAGATATTTGTGTGATGAACACGAATATTCGTACCTTAGTCTTGGATGTCCTATGTATTTATGTATATATCTATCTATATAAGTAAATATATCGTTGTCTAGTTACCATAATACAAGCTTTGCTTAATTTGGGACTAGATTAATTTGTGTGGAATTGTCCCAGGTATTGATTTATTTATTTGATTTAATTAGAATCCTTATAGAAATAAACGCATGAAACTAGTTTATTGTCAGTCAGGGGAATCTTAAGTTCTTCAATCTTTCACAGCTCAAAATACAGACTGAAAGTGGTGATACGATACCACTTGAGTACGCAGGAGTATGTGCACTATCGGCCGAGTTCGCACCTCGTATACATTTCAAATGTATAAATTGGCGGTGTTTACATGTATATTTGGCAGCCGAGTGGGTGTAATGTACTCACACGCCCGCCGAGGAATCCAGCGATCGCGAATTCACGAAAATATTCTGATTCCACTCGTGTTGTTCGCTTTTGTGTGTGACTGGAGAAATTATGTTATCCTACTAATATTTTATATATAAAAGGGTCCAGGGGTAGGCAGAGGTGTTTAGGTAACACACCCACTTTCCATAATATATAGGTATTTTAGGTGTCAACGTGTTAGATGGATCCATCGCCGTTACTCAAGCACTATACATTCGCCTTTGAATTTCTTCTCAAATGTCTGCAGGTTTCCTCTCGATGTTTAACTTCACTGTCAAGCTCTTGGTGTGACTAGTCACTGTTGTTAAGTTCAGAAAAGTCGTTGGTAGAGTCGGGATTCGAACTTGCAATCGTTACGTAATACGATTGCAAGTTGCAAGTAAACGTATACAATTGGTGAAACCTAGCATACCCTCTTGCAACAATCGGCTAAGTACCGAGCAGTTTTAAAGAAAACTTTTGAAAACAACGTTGACCGGAATGCGCTCAGATTGAAATGTTTTCCTCCGGGGTTATTTACAAACGGTTTGACCTGGTATATATTTAAAAGAATCGTTAAAACCGTTGTGGACGCTATTCTCAGAAACGCCGGATAATTCATACAATACGAGTATGTGTGTGAGATTTTTCTTTATAGTGCGTGTTTCGATCCTCCTGTTTTGTGCGTGGCATAAACAGGTTTGGATATTAATGAGAAAGAGAGAGAATGATACAGAGCCGTGGTGGCCGAGTGGTTCGAGCAGTTGCCTGCGACGCAAGTTCGAATCCCGATTGTACCAATGAGTTTTTCTGAACTTAAGTACAGTGATTAGTCACACCACGAGCTTAACGGTGAAGGAAAACATCGAGAGGAAACCTGCATACGTCTGAGAAGAAATTCAAAGGCGTATGTATAGTCGTGCTGGAGTAACGGCGATGGACTCGCCATCTGTTACGTTGGCACCTAATATACCTCTGGCGGAAAGTAGGTGTGTGGGTATTACATATACACCTCTGCCTACCCCTTCGGGGACCCTTGTGGGAAGGCGTGAGGATATATTATTATTATATTAATGTAAAAAAACGGATGTAGCGAAAAATCTTTCGCACTTATCCTTGTCTAGACCAACGTTACATGCCGTTATTCATCATTCTTCACCTCTTCATCATTACATTCTCCCTTAGTCACACCTGTTGCTAAAGCAACAGGTGTAAACAACTACTAATACTTATTACGGATTCGATCTTAAGTTCTCAGGTGTGAACGTACATCTATACCGAAAACGACCTTCTGGTCTAGCGGTCGAAGCTCCTGACTGCGAAGCTTGAGGTCGTGGGTTCGATTCCCGCTGAGGGCAGATATTTGTGTGATGTATTTGTACCTTAGTCTTGGATGTTTTTATGTATTTATGTATATATCTATCTATATAAGTGTGTATATCGTTGTTTAGTTTCAATACATATTACAAGCTTTGCTTAGTTTGGGACTAGGTCAGTTTGAGTGGAATTGTCCAAGTATTTATTATAGAGAGCCGTGGTGGCCAAGTGGTTCGAGCAGTTGCCTGCGACGCAAAGGTCGCAAGTTCGAATCCGGACTGTACCAATGAGTTTTTCTGAACTTAAGTACAGTGATTAGTCACACCACGAGCTTTACGGTGAAGGAAAACATCGAGAGGAAACCTGCGTACATCTGAGAAGAAATTCAAAGGCGTATGTATAGTCGTGCTTGAGTAACGGCGATGGACTCGCCATCTGTCACGTTGGCACCTAATATACCTCTGGCGGAAAGTGGGTGTGTGGGTATTACCTATACACCTCTGCCTACCCCTTCGGGGACCCTTGTGGGAAGGCGTGAGGATATATTATATTTTTATATTTATTTATTAATATTATAGAGGCAGTTTGTTTGTTTGTTTTATCTAAACTACTAATACTATATCAAATAATACATTTGTCTTGGATAGCACTTTTATTGAGGCCATATATTAGCTATCCAAGGGGGTGGAGTAGTCATGAATAATTATTTTAACACAGGCGTAACCACGGGAAGCAGCTAGCGCCAACTATCTAGAAAAACCCGAGATACGAATAGCAAAAGTGACAAGTTGTTACTTGTAACTTCAAGAGAGTTGCCAAACCGGCCATTAGGAAAGCTCTCTAGGTTTTCTCAGTACCCGGCTCAATTATTTACGATTACATTAGCCGCTCATTACTTGCTTAGGACTGACAAGGTTCAGTTCAAAACCAATGATAACGAACTTCACGCGGGTCACAGCTTATCTTAATATATATAAATTACGCGTCACGTTGATTGTCCGCGATGGACTCCTAAACTACTTAACTGATTTCAATCAAATTTGCACACCGTGTGCAGTTTGACCCAACTTGAAAGATAGGATAGCTTACATCTCAATTTTTAGTCGCAATATTCATCATCATCATCATCATCATCAGCCCACTCTAGTCCACTGCTGGACATAGGCCTCCACTAATGAGCGCCATAGCGCCCTGTCTTCAGCTTGCCGCATCCAGCATCTGCCAGCAGTCCTTCGCAAATCGTCATCCCACCTGGTCGGAGGGCGTCCTACACTATGTTTGCCTATACGTAATATTATTTTGTTGCAAATTATTTGTCTATTATTTCACAATCACAATTATCTGTTAGCTCCAAACGATTCTAATAGAAGGCGTTATCTGTAAAAATATTTTTTATTGTTTTCTAGATTGAAGTAAGTATTTATTTATTTATTTACAATGTAATATAACAAAAACCTTAGCCACAGCAACGCGTTGCCAGATCTGCTAGTACAATATAAGCCCTTAACTAACCAATGATAAGATTCACAATACTCTAAAGCGTCTTCATGTTATTAGGTTACAAATAGTTATTTTAAGCCAGGAAAAGCTATAAAATATTATGATTTCACAAAACATATATGACGAGAGCAAAAGCTCTGTTCAAAATGTGTTTTGTTGTCTAGAGACGTCCTCTGAGAATTGGCGGTAGAGAGTAACGAATGACATTTGAAATCAAAGGTTAGGCTTAGATAGAATCAGTGCCGGAATTCGGTAATTGACATCATAATTCACACCTGAGTTGGCACAAACGCTGCGGGGCAAAAATAGATCAAGTACCTACTCGATCAATACATTGTTGATAACTGAGGGAGTCTTGGTTTAGCACCATACTGTGATCCTCTCGTATATAGTACTGCAAGCGTCCATAAGCGACGGTAACCGTTTACCATGAATCATAAAAACACTATTTTCCACAGACCGTTCCCAATACCCTATAAGGGATTTCTACCACTCTGTATATAGACTTTAAAGACCTCAGAAATTGTTTAATTAATGAAAATTTAGTCATTATAAAGATTATAGATACGTATTGTCAAATTGTTTATTTATAAGATCTTTGGAAGTATAAATTTAAATGAGTAATAGTTTAGAACGAAGCATTGTATATAACTGAAACATGATATACAATAATGAAAGATTCTCCCGTTTATTTCGATTAGTCACTCGAATTCTGTACAACGGCCCAGGCCATACTCCAATTTTAGCACGCACTCATCATTATTTATTTAACATAGTAATTTGGAATACGAGTGCATTACCCTGTTTTCGGGGAGAATTCCCGCGTGTGGCAACACTCACCGCACCTGCAGCGATGTGCACGCGCAATTCAATAGGCTAATTTTAGTCTCAACGGTTATGTCACTACGTACAATGCTTTAACACTTCATCTGGTTGCGTGTTGAATTATATCCAGCTCTATTTTTGTTACTCTGGTGATATTATGTGACATAATTTATTAAGTTTTTTTTAATTAGCCGTGATAGCCGAGTTGTTAGAGGGGTTGCCTGCAATGTAAATATTGCATGTTCGAACGCCGATTATAATAATGTTTTTTCTGAATGTAAGTAGGCACAGTGATTAATGATACACGCGTTTTACGGTGAAGGAAAACATCGAGAGAAATTTTGCAGATATTCAAGATGTACATACATAGAAACGGCAATGGATCGCCATCTATTACGTTGGCAGAAAAATAAACTTTGGTACAGAAAAGTTCTGTTACCCCTAGGGGTACTATTAGTAGGATTCCATCTAAAATTTGTAGTCGATCATTTTAATTCTTACCACACAAAATCAAGATCAATTAGTACAGATTATTGTATGTCCATTTTCTCATTCGTAATTGGATAAAGCTATGTGAAAAGGATACAACCCGACAACAAATGACTTGGACCACGTTAAATTTACGTATATTTATTTATTGAAATTGCTCCGCTTGTAGTTCAGAGTTTGTAAGTTTAATATTTCCTCTACTACTACTTAAAAGGGAATAAATGTTATAAAAGTAGACCGGGGAGTTTTGTTTTGCACAGATTTCTTTAAACAGTCGTAGCTAGTTTTTATTTATATATGACACCGTAAAGCTCGTGTGATTAAACACACCACGAGCTTTACGGAGACAGAATAACATGGAGGATATCTGGGTCCTCCTTGTGGGCGGCGTAAAGGCACAAATAATACATTTACCATAAAACCAGTCAAGTAGGCCCAAAATTTGCCCTTGAATTATTTCAGAGACTTAAACCTCTTTTCTGTTTGGATGTAGCCAGTATGTGGGTCTGTGTAACAGTATCCTGGCGAACCCTAGTTCTGACGGTATATATATTTTTTTATACAACAAGAGTGGCAAACAAGCATACGGCCCACCTGATGGGAAACGTTGTTCAGAGAGTTATACTGTGTTGGCAACATAATAGGTCTAATCCCTCGGTTGCCAACACAATATAAAAATCCTCCCCCCTCCCCAAGGAGCTCATCACTGGAAACCTTATTCACCACGTAGGAACACAACACAAAAAAATTGTGTTATTTGGCTACGGACTTTTATAAGGTGGAGGTCCTGCCCCAGTCGGGCATATATAATTTAAATAATAAAATATTTATTAAAATTATATATGCGTAGATTTTAAGTACTTATATCCAGGTGTCCTCACGGAGTGACATAGTCGCTGTGCGACAAAACATCTCTAATAAATAGAAAAAAAAACCTCTTAGTTTTGTGAATTGGTTCATGTTCGCGTAACTACATCCAATTGTGTGTATAGTCAGTGCTATTTGACACCTCGCGTCGTTCGATGGCCACACAACAGATCATATACACTGATAGGACAAAGGTAGTATTATTGGTTGATTCATCAAAGAGTTTTTTACCTTCGGAAAAAGCATTCCTTTGTGAACTCTACATTTGACTAGCCTGAGATGTTTTGGACTCAATCATATATTTGATCAAACATTAGTATAATTCAACGTTGGTTAGCTGAATGAGAAGAGTTTTTTCTAGACCACCCTCTTTCACTTCATCGGACATTAGTCTTTCAACATGCTCTTCTTTGTGTTCTTTCGCATTGTTATGTATGCATATAACTTTTGCCAATCCTTCATCACTCTTTACAGTTTATATCAATCAAGATTGAATTTAGAGTTCGTATACCGTAGATTTAATTTACAATGTAGGTGAATCATTACTTAATGCAATATCGAATACAGTTCAATTACGTTATGAACATACATCAAAAGTTTTAATATTATCAAACAAAAAAAACACAGCCATTGAGTGCTCGGATATTATATTTTGTATTATTTGTAAAAGCGTAAGCGTCAGACTAATGTAAAACAACTGTTTTTTTGGCGGAAGTAGGTCATGTTAGCAGTAACTGCGAGCCGTAAAATCTGACGTTCAAAGCAATGCCATTCAACTTTGTGGTTTTAAGGACACTACAGAGTTGAAGAATTTAGACCGAATTAGGATCAAGTATTCACATACGAACATGTCTTTTACAGATCACCGTACATATATATGTATCCTAACACCTTCCCTCAAGGGTCCACAAAGGGGTAGGCAGGGTATCACAATCTCGTCTACGGCTAAACATGTAATTAGCGGCCAATGCGACATATAGCGAGTCTATAGCCGTTTCCCAAGCACTTTACGTCTTTGAATTTCTTCTCAAACGTATGCAGGTTTCCTCTCCATGATTTCCTTCACCGTAAAGTAAGTGGTGTGACTAATCACTGTATCTAAGTAATATAAAAACATTTCATATTTTTGTAACTGAATAAATATTATATTATTATTATAAAATCCCCTTGCTACAGTCGGAATCTGTAATGGTAATCTTTATGTTGCAGGCAATTACTCGAATCCCTCTGCAACCACGGCTTTTGTACTTAAATTTTGAATAACTTATTTACACTGACCACGGGAGGTCAGAAGAAACATTTTGGTAAAGTACGGGCTTAGAACTTGTAACATTGATTTTGCAGGCGACTACTTAGGCCACTCAATAGTCACTACCAGTCAGAGTAGGCATACGTGGGCAAAAGAGCAGAAAGCCAGTTCCACATTCAACTTGGAATTTATCTATTAGCTGTATTTATCTAGCTTCTAGTAATTAATCATCCAATTACGAGGTTTTTCGCGAAAGAAATTTTTTTAACAAACTTTTGCATTTATAATATTACTAGCGACCCGCTTCGGTTTTGCACAGGTGCAATTTTGACATGTAAACCATTAAAATGGTTACTGTGGGTTGTCATTTAGAGTTTTTTTTTTAATACAACAAGAGTGGCAAACAAGCATACGGCCCACCTGATGGGAAACGGTTACCGTAGCCTATTTACGCCCACGATACCGAAGTATCACTTGCGCGTTGCCACTCTGTGTTCGGAGAGTTACAGTGTGTTGGTAGCATAATGGGTTTAATCCCTCTGCTTCCAACACAATGTAACAATCCTCCCCCCTCCCCATGGAGCTAATTTCTGGAAACCTTATTCACCGCGTAGGAACACAACACAAAAAAAAAATGTTATTTGGCTACGGACTTCTATAAGGTTGATGTCCTGTCCCAGTCGGGAAGCTCCAAATTTGAACGGGAAACCCGTTATGCTCTACCTCTCTTAGAGATAAATACATATATACCATTGCGGACTTTTTATTGATCTTTTAAGATATACAATTCCGTAGTACATTAATTTGATCTACCTCGTAAGGTTTAGCCAGCGTTTGCTATTTAAGCGCACAAAATATGTTTGTACGACATCACATTACAAATCTTGAATATTACCTTCCTCTTGAACCAATATATCTATTGCTGAAAACTGAATAAAATCCGTTGAATAGTTTAAAAGATCTAAGCGAACAGACAGCGGAAGCGTCTTCATTTTAAAACTTATTTTAGTTCAAGTTGTAAAGAAGATTAGGATAAAATATTATTCTACTTGTATTACGAACAAGATACTTGTAACCAACGCCTTGCACCAATAAGATTACAGGATGCCACAAATGCCATTTTTCGCTCATGACTCATTTAATTGTTACCAAACGAGTTTTTTGTATTGTAACGGTGTACCCGTCACTTTAAACTTAAAAGTAAAAACTTATTTAATGCCATCCAGTTGGTAGTTACTGATAGCACACGTAGTGATGAAGACAACGAGACGTTTACGATTGCGTTTAATTATATGGATTTATTTATTTACTCTGAAGGACGGGAACGTTAAGAGTACTCGAACCGACGAGCATGTATGAAGAGACTGATGAATGTGGACGAAGCGAAACAGGTATGTAAGTCTAGAGAGAATTGGCGCTCTATACTCTCTGCCTACCCCGTTAGGGACTTGGCGTGATGATATGTATGGCGTATGTATTTATTTTCTACTATCTTTAAAGGACGAACAGTCAGGCTGTGGAATGAGCTCCCCGTTGAGGTTTTCCCTGGAGAGTACATTATGGAGTTCTTGAAGAAGGGTGTGAAAAGATTCCTGCAGGGTCGACAGCTCGTGAGCAATACCCCTGGTGTTACAAGCGTCCATATGCGGTGGAAACCGCTTATCATAAAGCGGACTGTGTGCTTGTTGGCCATCTTAGTGCTATAAAAAACGGTGACACCTAAATATCTCCAGCGAAGAGAGTACTTTTTACACCCCTGCTTACTCTAGGGTGTTTGTGTATATTTTCGATCATTACAAGGAAATTGAATTATTCAAGTAATATCATTAATACAACAAACAAATGTGCGGTATTATAACATTTTAAAGGACAAATCTTTATTAATTACTCATACTGAATAAATTTACCGCTTACTGTACACGGTTTCAGTAAATTGTTAATATTTTCCAAATGACTAATATTTTTTTTCTATACCACTGAGTTGTAATACTTTTTTTGTAGTTGGACGTATGCATAATCAAGGTTGTCAGACGCCCGAAGCCGAGTGCCGAGTTAGGTACCTCGAAAGCCGAATAAGGGTGTTTGGATGTTGCACATTTCGCATCTTTGTGCCAAAGTCCAACAGTTTTCTCCATGTCAACATGAACAATTAATTTCACAAAACTATAATTTAGGGTAGTCTAAACATTAAAAGTATTACTTAGTGATTGAAAAACATGCTTATAGGGGTACAAATTCAACAAATTCGGGGCACGGTAGCTATTTTAGTTGTAACTCAAACCTCATTGGTTGGGTGGATACTTTTATAGGAAAATATACTAATATATTATATCAGGACAATACGAATTGTCATTATACATAACGATACAATTCTTCTATACGAATCCTGAAAAGCTTGTAAAATCAACGGGAACATGACAACTATATCAATATAATAGTTTTCCCTTTGAACTTTTGCATTTATCATATCTAGAGTACTCGTAACTGGCGACATTGCATGATGAGAACGATGAATGTGGATGAAGCGAATGAGGTTGAGAGAGAACTGGCGCTCTCTCTCAGCCAACCCCATGAGGAACTCAACGCGACATGTATGTATGGACATCGAAGACTCTAAGGCCCAAATGTATTAATGATAAAAATATCGGGTCTGATCGTTACCGAACCACGGATTGGGAATACGTATACGCCTTAGCGAGTTACCGAACAGAAATTCTTATCTGCGCAGGAGTCGGTCACGTATTGTTGGTCGGTATAATGTTTATGTTACGCTATGTGCGACGCTGCCATATTTAAAGCCGTTACGTGCAAATCCCATGATTCACGGCATTCGAAGCTCGAACCCAAGTTGTCTTTATGATTCATAAAACAATATCAAGGTGTAATAACATTTATGGCTTTGGCAGACATCGAAATACCATTTCCGATTGTCAACTGTGAACAAAGCAGCAAAGAATCTCGCGCGTTGCAAGCCCTGCAGGAATCTCGACACACACTTGAATAACTGCATGCAGAACTCTTTAGGAAAACCTCAACGGGGAGTTCATTCTATAGCCTGAGCGTTCGTGGAATGAAACCCCTTGAGCTATCAATGGTAGGCGTAGACCTGTTTGAATCAAGGTATGATGTTGAATTCCTCGTCTATAGGGTGAGGTGCGAAGGCAGAATGTATCCGGGCATCCTCTTTCTCTATTCAGGCAACGCAAACAATATCAATTATGGTGTTGTAGGTACGTAATTCAATCAGAGTTACCAATCAAGTCAATTGTCTCAACGATGAACTGCCACGACGCAATGTTGGCTCCGAGAAGTAACTGTTGTTATATGTAACTATGGATCGTATCTGTGGGATTGATCGTGATGGGGTACTTCTTATGACTAATTGGTCTATAGAATGTCATGATTATCACATACATACATAAATATAGGGGTAGGCAGAGAGAATAGAGCGCCAGTTCTCTCCAGAACCGACGAGCATGTATGAAGAGACTGATGAATGTGGACGAAGCGAAACAGGTATGTAAGGCTATAATTAACCCTTGTTGGAACAACGTGAAATATACTACTATTTCACGTTGTTCCAACAAGGGTTCATTTCGCTAGAGAATATGTATATGCGTTTGGGTATAAGCGAGTTAGATGAAGACTCCATGCCATACAAACGTACATATCATCACGCGGAGACCCTAACGGCAACCCCGTTACGCAGACGGAGTAGAGCTCCAGTATTTAGTAGACTTACATGCCTCTTTCCGTTTCGTAGTCCATTCCCGTTTATAATATTGTGCCTACATTTTAGTAAGAAATCACACCTAAGTCTTACTCGTGACTTCAGTAGTTTTTGAGTTTATCGAAAGAGACCAACGAAAAAAAAATATGCGGCAAACACGTTGATGCTTAAATTCATTTTGTGTTACGTCACCGCTAGTTGTAACACAATTTCTGAACACCAATCTAAAAATGGACCCACAATCTTATCATTCTGAATACAGGAGTAATTATGAATAATGCAGCCATTTTACTAATGGAGTAAACAATTTGTCTGTATCTCCTAGTTACTTTACCATTCCAGATAATTCATAGATAGTCCGGATTGTATGTCAAAACATGTATTCAGAAAATATTTTATTTTATACTGTCTACCAGCCTCAGCTTTGCATGGCATGCCGTTTCTGTTTAACAGTCTCATTAGCAAATTTTAACCATTTTTCCCAAAACTTTAAACAACCTCATGTATAACTCTGATTATTACTGAACACCGCATCAGTCTATTGAGTAGTTATAGTTTATCAAACATAGAGTATAAATATTTCTAGGGTAAGCATTTGCTCTATTACACTGCTTTGTAAATAAATTATTAATTTGAAAACACTATCAAAAATGCATACTAACTGAAAAGTAATTAATAGTTTTTCTAACTAGATAATCTCACCAGTTGTGGTCGATGGCGAGTTAGCCACATAAAAAAGTATCTAATTATGTTTATAAAAGTTTTTGTTTTATTTAGCGCCATAAACTAAATACCCCTTTGAAAGACTTTGCTACAGGCCTCGGGCTGACTGAATACAGCACTGGTTGCAGTCTGTCTAGATTTGTAGATCTGGTGTCCTACATCCACATTCAGCAGTCTTGTCATACATGCCTTCAGTTTGGAATATTCTAAATGTTCCCATATTTATGGTTTTAAATTTGGTGTAAATTCAAGTATTTAAATAAAAAATTCCAATATGAAACTTATTTGCACTTAACCATCTGGTAAAATAAAGATATTGTTGGAAGTAAAAATATTATTCGGCAAGTTTATGTAGGTTGAGGTAATTTTATGTTTGCCGGGTACAACTTCTTAGGAACATCACCATTTGTAATTGGGCATCATTATACAATACTTGTAGGATAAGCGCACATGCTATATCAGGACAAACTATCACAACTGCCTTAGTCCCTTTGCAAATAAAATATGGTTTAATGTGATAAATAATATGTTTATATGAATGCTTCTCAATATGAAGCATATAATATATAAATATTCTCAGTAATAACTTTATATAATTTTTTTCTATATATTTTTACATGGATAATAATAAAGTATGTTTTTAATTGTTCTTATTTTACTATCTTAAGTTATAACTTGGCTTGCATCATCAATCATGAAATCGATCATCAATTATTAATTATAACTGATCTAAATATATAATAATGCAGAAGTTATGTTTATATCTAAAAGATTAATTACTGAAGAGAGGGAGAGTAAAAAATAATACTTGTTATAATTGACTTTACCTAATCAGGTTGGTATTTAGGCTAAGGTAAAAAAAAACTATTTTCAGTTACCTGACCATCACCTACTAACACATTTTCCATACACTCGTTTTTAGTTTGCCAATATTTTTGGCTATTTTAAGATTCCGAAATTCTGAACACGATAATTACGCGCAAAGCGTAATACTGCCGCCAAAATAAAAAGTACAAAGTTCCACGACCCCTGCGTAATGACATTGGAATGCTCTCATGATGCCACAAAGGTTTTATTCTCAACTTTTTCTTTTAAAAATAAAAGCCCTGGGCAACAGGCATTTCCGGGAATGAAACATAAATTCACTTAATTAAAACTAACAATTAGAAGCGCTGTGCGTAATTAAGTCGTTAGACATGCAAATAGTTAAAACTTTCAGTCAAAAACTTACGTTTTCTTTACAATCACTACATAAAAAATATAAATAATTTTCTAAAAACTACACACACGTTCACTGCGTACACTACTTAACTGTGAAATGTCAGTTTTTTGATACGGTGCTGCCGCTTTCGAAATGAAATTACCCACAATTCCCTACAATCTGCTCTGTAATGAAAAGAAAATAAATAATATGCTTATTCAAACCTATTAAAAATAAATCATATTGTTTTATTCCATTGTTGAATATTGAAATTCTACACATTTTAGCGTAATCATTCTGTGTTTGTGGGCGGGAAATGTAATTTAATGTATGGTACTACCAGTTCAATAAATGAAATCTCCCACTGAGTAGACATCTCGGGATTCTTTGCCAGTTGAGTGAGGGGTTCACGTTACCTTTTCTAATTATTATTAGCTGTGACTAAAAATAGGTCAAATCTTTAAAAATCTGTGTTGGCGAGCATTGCGGCCCAGTCCAGCCGTAATAGCATTTGCAGAGTGACTAAGGTATAGATTATACCTAAGCTTGATTAAATTAAACTTTAGAAATTATACATACATACATACATATCATCACGCCAAGTCCCTAACGGGGTAGGCAGAGAGTATAGAGCGCCAGTTCTCTCTAGACTTACATACCTCTGTCGCTTCGTCCACATTTAGAAATTAAAGCCTCATAAAACTCGTAAAATGGTTTTACTTAACTGTATTTACATTAAAATAAGAGCACTAGTAAATCATTAGTTATTATTATTAGTGAGATAAATACACAAACTCAACCATCGGTTTAAATTTTCATTAAGTATCTTTATTTAAAACTTTGAGAGCTTTCAAACTCAAGAACTGTCAAAGAATTGCAAGATCGTTCTATGGTAATAGCGGGGGTTCGTTGCTAATAGTGATACTCTTGGTGCTCTTAGCACAGATAAAGAGAGGACTGGTGTTCTACTCTCTGCTTAACCGCCAAGGTATAGACGTGAGTATGCATCCTATATTTTGTTAGATTTTAAATTTAAGAAGAGCAATAATACTTATATATCCTCACGCCTTCCCACAAGGGGGACCCTGACCGAAGGGGTAGGCAGAGGTGTATAGTTAGAACCCACACACCCTTTTTCCGCTAGACATATATTTTAGGTCTCAACGTGACAGATGGCGAATCCATCGCCGTTACTCAAGCACGACTATATATACATACGCCTTTGAATTGCTTCTTAGACGTATGCTGGTTTCCTCTCGATGTTTTACTTCACTGTAAAGCTCGAGGTTTTTAACTTAGCATGGAATTTGAGTTCATAACAGTAAAAAAACTCAAAGGAACAGTAAACATTTTTATTGTAAATATTTTTATTGTATCTCCTTACATTCGCGCACTCGACGGCTTCTTCCAAGCGTTTCGGAATCTTACAATGACGTCATGAAATATTTAACTTTTAATTAGAAAGTGGACTTTGTTTCTTTAGCATTTCATAGCATAGGCACGTATTAAGATTTAATATTAGCTTGTACATGTGACGTCACTGCTAGTTTCCGACATGGCGATAAATAATTCAAGCAAAACCTACGCACTTACGTGTTCAGTCGGCTCTTATAACGCACTTAGACACTACCAAACTGACTTTTCATATCTATTGAGCTCCGTACCCAACGCAATAATATAACATAAAAAATTTAAATATATTTAAAGGTGTAGTTAGAAATATTGGGTATGCTTTCTTCTTAATAATTCGTCGAGTATATTCCTTTATCAAATGATAGCACTTAAAAATCCATGGTGAATTAATTGCAAGAATTTTCATCGTGTTTTGTGAACTGTAGGTTCTCACAATCGTAAGTATCGCTTTGATAAACAGAATGACAAACAAATATAATTACATAATTAATACGTAGATTGTAATTTGTAAGTAATTTAGAAGGTTTGGTGATTAGGTGGAAAGTCAATACTCAAGATTTATCTGGGACAATAAAGTTGTAATACGATAATGATGTTGCAGTATCCAGAGAGGGCACAAAGATGTAGATAATTATGTACTACTCTGGATTCTCCACCTTCAAATTGAAATAATTGTTAGACCAATAAATACCTATGGCATCCTTGTCCTATTACATGTTCTTGAAAGAAACGTGAAGACTTCCCTAATAAAATAATCTAAATTATAAAATAAAATTAGCTTACAAACTAAATACCTAAAAATTAAATTAAAATTGAAAACCTGGAATATTATATCCTACTGATTTACTAAATAGAAGTGAATAGAAACAGTGATTGAACTATCGCCATATATCTCCATTCTATACCGTGTCGTTATAATCTCTGTGCTATTTCATAGGTGTATATTTTTTATTGTGATTTTTTATCATTATTTTAAGTGATATAAATAGATGATATATACTTAGAGCGTCCACTATCATTTTCTATAAGTCGAGATTTTAATTCTTTTACACGCCCAATGAAAGTAATACGCGCTTTTCGCTAGATGTCAAAGTGACAGGTGGTGAAATTGTCGCCGTCTCTGAGGCATGTCTATACATACGTTTCTTGGCTTTCTTCATAAGCGTATGCATGTTTAATTAAGACGTTGAAGATCAATAAATGCAATTATTGATTATTAAATATAACTTTCAAATTAACGACCGTAATCTATTATTCAAACATATCATATAAGACAAACCTTTGTTCAAAAATCAATATACAGTTGATAGAATAAAGACTAAAATCTCGACTTCATCTAAACTAGTTAGTTAGTTATTTTTTCTGATGTTGACGTTGCTTCAAACTTTACACATTCCATCTTCATTTATTTCTACATTTCTACATCTCGATCTTTTGGTGAAGAGGCAGTTATCTTAATCATTCAATTAATAAGATCAAGGACGAAGAAAAGCCCCATAGACATTCTAAAATTAACTAACAAACTAAAACCCCTTGAAAATAGTTTCTTTTAAAAGACTAGTTTTTTTTTCAAAAGTGATTTTCTGACCCGATCCTAACAAGACGAGGTATTAAGGCGTTCCAGTATTCCGGCGCAGTGATTCTACGCTATTGCGCTTACCCCTACCTTACTTTTCATAAGAGTTCAAAATTTTTCTAGTTAAATATTACAAGGTGTTTTAGCGTAGAAGAATATTATTTCTTTAATAAATATAATTAGTATTAGCTATATAGATTTTATTTAAACAATAAATATTTAACCATCTTGAAAACTATTCAACGTGTAGGTTCCTAGATAGCTATCAAATATTGAGAGAGAAAAAGTGGTTAGTTATTAGATAACACGCGTTATTAAATTCAGAAAGGTCCCGACTATTCAGGGAATTTAAAAATCTGGCAATATTCCCAATATTATATTGAAAGGAATTAAAACTGACAAAGTACCTATAGATTATTATTTATAAGATTTTTATTAAGATTAATATTTTTTTTTATGATGGATAAGAACTGTTTCTTTGCTGAGTAGAGAGCGATTTGCATCGAAAATTCATTTAATTAGTCCATGTGTCTATTGTAATGTACGTAAACCGTATTATAAATAATACTGAGTGTGATTTAACGCGACAAGATAATTTATAGAGGGGATCGAAGCATATATTTTAATAGATAAATATAATTTATCTCCATTACTAGTGTTTATGTTCGTTTTTTAATATTTCAAGTTTAAAAGATACCTTTTTCGTTTTAGCACAATCATAAAAAAAAACAATATCGAATAACTCCTTTCTTAGATTGCCCACATACTTAATATTTCCTTTTGAATACAAATTACCTATAACTCCATTGATCTATTATGTCCTCTAGAAAGCTGGATAAATTTTAATCTCCTTGATAAACACGATATTGTATCGTGTATTGTATTGTAGCGTAATTTTTATTGTTGTGATACAAAGAAGGTAGTGAAGTAAATTACACTTTTTTTAACATGGCAATTACTTCCGGAAGCTTAATTTTTTTTTAAATTTACAATATACGTTGTATAGTCTGGAGGACATAACAAATTTGATACTATGTTAGTATTTATTACATTTGCCAAAGCGATATGTTTCTTTATTGTAGCGTTATTATTGATGTATGCAATCAATTACAATTTAGGTAATTATAACTTTAACACTGCTCTATCAAATACCAATCTTATAATACACACTCTATTACATTATAATTTGCTCCAATAAACAAAATGTCCTTACTGTACATAAAGCTTTTAAATATTTATAAAATAAAATCTAACTTCGTTTACACTAATCGATAACACTAAGCTATGCGTTAACTGGCTTACTCTATTACCTAGCGTTTGCGCCATTTTGTCGTGTCTTTATAATTTTCAAAATGGCGGACGATTAGAATGCAATAGGTTTATCTCAATCACAGCATATTTGAGCTTATTTGTTAATGCACCAACCAGATGCAGAAACAAAAAGCGTGTTATCTTATATCATTACGTCAATGTAGGCAATGTAGGTAAGTTTAATGTGTTGTATGGAGAATCAGGGTATGTAGTTCGCTAAAACCAGGATGATGCGCCACCCAGCTTGGTTGACAGCTCGCCGATGCCGCGACCGAAGATGTTTCCAACCTGGATGCCATGAATTAAAGTTCACTTCATTGAAGAAAGTAGCGGAGGGACAAATATAGGAAGCTGAGAAATTATACATTCATATTTACTTTAAAAGATATACAAAATACATCAAGACTAAGTAAGTTAGGTACATAATAAAATAAATAAATAAATACCTGGGACAATTCCACACTAATAGTCCACCTAGTCCCAAATTAAGCGAAACTTGTGTTATGGTAACTAGACAATGATATATTTACTTATATAGATAAATATATACATAAATACATAGCGACATCCAAGACTTAGGTACAAATTCATCACACAAATACCTGTCCTCAGCGGGATTCGAACCCACAACCTCAAGTTTGGCAGTCAGGAGCTCTAACCACTAGACCAGACGGTTGTCAATACATAATATAGAAGATATTCAAGGCCAAGTTAGGTACATAATAAAGTTGTGTTCTCACATAAAAATCCGCTCCCGTGGGTATAGAACGCGCGTCAAAGGGACTAGGTATATACTTGGCATGTACTTTATTTTTACCCCGTCAATTGTTTGACATATTTTGTGTTGCAGTATAATAATATAATATATATCCTCACGCCTTCCCACAAGGGTCCCCCCGAAGGGCTACCCCTTGGGCAGAGGTGTATAGGTAATACCCACACACCCACTTTCCGCCAGAGGTATATTAGGTGCCAACGTGACAGATGGCGAGTCCAACGCCGTTACTCCAGCACGACTATACATACGCCTTTGAATTTCTTCTCAGACGTATGCAGGCTTCCTCTCGATGTTTTCCTGCACCGTTAAGCTCGTGGTGTGACTAATCACTGTACTTAAGTTCAGAAAAACTCATTGGTACAGTCGGGATTCGAACTTGCGACCTTTGTGTTGCACTACTCTCTAAGAAAACCTCAACTGGGTATTCATTCCAGCGCTCGCGGAAGAAAGTATGATTACAATCATAAACTAATAGAGTGAAGTATATCCTAGAATTTCAGATTAAAATTAGGTAGGGCATAACGGGTTATCCGTTGGAATTCGGAGCTGTCCCGACTGGGGCAGGACCTCCACCTTGTAGAAGTCCGTAGCCAAATAACAATTTATTGTGTTGTGTTCCTACGCTATGATTAAGACTTCCAATAATGAGCTCCTTGGCGAGGGGGTTGGATTGTTATATTATGTTGGCAGCAGAGGCATTAGCCCCATTATGCTGCCAACACAGTATACTCCTCCGAACACAGAGTAGCAACGCGCAAGTGTAACTTCGGTATTGTGAGCGTAAGACCACGGTAACCGCTTCCAATCAGGTGGACCTGATGCTTGATTGCCACTTTTGTTGTATAAAAATAATATATAAAGTACCTTTCCAACGACGGCAGTCACATTGCCGAGCTTAGCGTCCTCCGTGAGCGATTCCAACTTGGATTTGCCACTCCTGGACCCTTCTTCGGATCCGCCGTCATCACCTCTGTTGGTCCAAAGATAGGATGGATGCATTGGCTGTGAAGCTCAAGCTCAAGCGGGTACGGGGCGATAAGCCAGGTTATAACAGTTCAGGTAAATAATCGATGTTACTTGGTAAATAATAAAAAAAAATAATAATAATATATCCTCACGCCTTCCCAAAAGGGTCCCCGAAGGGATAGGCAGAGGTGTATAGGTAATACCCACACACCCACTTTCCGCCAGAGGTATATTAGGTGCCAACGTGACAGATGGCGAGTCCATCGCCGTTACTCAAGCACGACTATACATACGCCTTTGAATTTCTTCTCAGACGTATGCAGGTTTTCTCTCGATGTTTTCCTTCACCATAAAGCTCGTGGTGTGACTAATCACTGTTGACTAATTGACTAATGTTGGAAATTACTCTAGATCACGTATTTAGGTTCTGTGACCACAAATTTCCCTAATTATGTTGTTTTTTTAATGTAATCCAAAACAACTATGCTCTTATTATTTTTTTATTGCAGTCACCGATCCCATATATATATATTGGAAGGAAATATACATACTGCACAAACAGATATAGAGACAAGAGACAGACAAGTATACAGAGAAAGAAACAAAAAGTGGTAGAAATTGGTTCCACTAATTCTCCCCGATTTTTACAGTTTTATATCTTCACGATTTCCCACGAGAGTCCCTCGAGGGCGGAGGCATATTGGCTTAAAAGTCACCGGTCTGTACGTTCAAATCTCGATGTTTTGTATGGAACTACCTCCGCATTTGAGTGTGTGTACGCAAGATACGGTAAATGAAAACATTGAAAGGTAACCTGCTTAACTCTGACAAGCAACTCAGACAAAAAAAAGGCTGTGACAGGCCCGCCATATATCGCACTCTTAAGGCTAAAAACTAGTAGTAGTAACCAAATAAAAAGTAGAAAGAATCAGTGAAGAAAGATCTGCAATGCAAAAGTGTTTGAACGAAGAGGCAGGGGAAGACCACGTCTCGACTACCTAGATCTGTACAAACAAGACAATCCAACACAAGGATGGGCACGTCAAGAGTACTCGAAATGTATGTAGGTAAGTCTAGAAGGAACTGGCGCTCTACTCCCTTTTCCTACCCCGTATGGGACTCTGCCTAATGGCTTTGGTTAGTACATAAACATTTTATGTGGTAACCAAACCTGTTACTATTTGTGCCAGCAGAGTAATACGTTTGCCCTTGAATGTTAAAATGTCAATATAATTTCAATGTCCTTTAGAGCTTTTGGAAGCAATCCAATATTACAAGTAGCAAACAACAAATAGGGAAATAGGTCAAGGATAATGTACACATGTATTTAGGTTTCAATATTCCTTCTGCCAATGAAAGATCTCAGTTCTAAATAAAACTTTTGCCTACCCCTTCGAGAACATTTGTCGACAGGCGTGAAGTTATAAATATATATACATATATAAGATTTAAGCTTATATATAGCGGGAAGCGAATATTTTTAAACTGAAATTCAAGTCTTACATAGAAGTACATTTTGTCATGTTTTGTTCATCAAATATATATATCTGTCAGCTTTAAGAATGGAAGAGTTTCAACTGTTCTTTGTAAATATTATTAATTGTTGTAATTGTAAATAAAAATACATTATATTTTGAATAATAAATAAAAAAAAGAATGGAACTAGCGCTGACTTAGCGCTTAGATTTTTTTTCAAACTGGTAATTCGATTTACGAAGGATCAGAATAAATGAAATTCAATTAGGATAACAACGACTCTAATAATATTATAAATGTGAAAATTTGTGAGGATGTTTCGAGTAAAAAGACTTGGATAAAAGTAGGCACGTAGATTGATTATTGGTTGCATTAACACAAAGAATATTTCATTCTAGAAACAATTCGCTTCTGACGAAAATAATAGTTTTCTTTTTTTTGTGATTATAATAATAATAATATATCCTCACACCCACTTTCCGCCAGAGGTATATTAGGTGCCAACGTGACAGATGGCGAGTCCATCGCCGTTACTCAAGCACGACTATACATACGCCTTTGAATTTCTTCTCAGACGTATGCAGGTTACTAATTATGATTACTAATTTTATTTTTATATAGTTTAACATTTCCTGTTGCGATTGTATCCCAATGCATGCTGTGATCTGTATCTAAAGGGACTCGCTTGCTTAAGATTGTAAAGACTATTATTTGTGTACTTTTCGTATCTTTTATTTGAGATCCATAAATGAATAAAATATTAATGATAAATGGCTACTAAAACGGCAACGTGAATATCCCAAAGGTAGTTTTGAATCTAAGGCGTAGTTTCAACTCACCCAGTGTCGTGTTGAGTGAGGAGAAGACTGCATGTCGCTTCTTCAGTATGCATCCGAGAAGCCAAAATCTGGTAAGTCTTCGAGTTCAGTTTGTCGTCTATCACTCCTTGAAGCTCGAAATCACTGTACATTTTCTATAAAATAATTGACGTAATGATTAATCCATGTTCACTTAACACTCAAAATGATAAACGACAATAAAATGATAAATGTCAAAGTTTGTCTAATTATAGCTGAACGGCATTTGAATAAATCTGACAAGAGATTAATAATTAACTGGCGTAACATAATTACGTAATACATAATACGTCAAGAGTACTCGAAACCGACGAGCATGTATGAAGAATTTTTTTTTTATGCAACAAGAGTGACAAACAAGCATACGGCCCATCTGATGGGAAACGGTTACCGTAGCCTATTTACGTTCACGATACCTAAGTATCACTTACGTGTTGCCACTCTGTGTTCGGAGAGTTATAGTGTGTTGGCAGCATAAGGTTTAATCCCTCTGCTTCCAACACATTGTAACAATCCTCCCCCCTCCCCAAGGAGCTCATTACTGGAAACCTTATTCACCGCGTAGGAACACAACACAACAAATTGTGTTATTTGGCTACGGACTTCTGTAAGGTGGAGGTCCTGCCCCAGTCGGGCAGCTCCGAATTCGAACGGGAAACCCGTTATGCCCTACCTCACTTACTGATGAATGTGGACGAAGCTAAATAGGTATGTAAGTATAGTGAGAACTGGTGCTCTATACTCTCGTATGCCTACACCGTTAGGGATTAGGCGTGATGATATTTATGTATGAATGTACATCATCACGCCTAGTATGTATGTAACATATAGAATATGTTTTATTCCGGAAATAATCTTCTAATGATATAAAATCTCTCGCAGTAGAAATCGCAGGAAACAGCTCGAAAGTATATACCTAAACGTTCATGTTCGAGCTAATGATCTATATCTTTGCCAAATTTCATCAAATTCTGTTCAGCTCTTAACACGTGATTGAATACAATCGTCCTCAACAACATTGTGATATTGTATACCATAAGCGTTCATTTAAAACACCATAAAGAAGAACAAAATGAAAGCCCTTTTTTCTGAGTAATACGCCTTGATTTCTAACGCTCAAGCGCCTGAAGAATCTTACCTTTAAGATTATGGAGAGGCATGCTACTTGTTGCGGATGTAACGCCGGTCGCTCGTGTAGCCACGTGTTAATCAATCCCACCTGAATCTCGTACCAGTGCTCGAACAGCTGAAGGATCCACAGCTCGTCTGTCACCTGAATTTATTACAGTTTATAAAACTAATTCTCTCTGTATGTTGGCCTATAATAAGCTTATGAATTTACCTGAAATTCAAAAACTCTGCTACGGATTTATAAGCTCTTGTCGAGTAAATTCATAAAACTTATTATGGATTTCAGTGTATCATGTACCCTATCTTCACACCTTCTGACAGGGGTCTCCGAGGTAGTAGATTTTAGGTAGTACCCAGACATCAAATGTTCGCCGGAGACATATTTTAGGTGCCAACTTGACAGATGGCGAGACCATCGAAGTTTTCCTTCACCGTACAGCTCGAGGTGTGACTAATCACTGTACATTCATTCAGAAATACTCATTGGTACAATAGGGATCGCGCAAACATATTGCAGGCGGATGCTCGAACCACTCGGCCACCATAGGTTTATATACTGTTATCGGGCTAAGCCTATATAGAGATTCTTGAGCATTGATTGGTATAAAAGTTGAGAGTTGCCAGATTTGAGACTATTCGTAATTTACCTTTGATCGTATTTGGTCCATGGAGTTCCTCATGAAGTTCACGTAGCCCTGGCCGATGTCTTTGCCTGACCCGGACACGTTGGCTATCGTTAAGATTGAACCGATAAGGCTGGAATTTTAACATTTTGCAGTTACATTGCGATTTGGCGCCCCTTTTTTTATAAATATACTTAACTACAGTAATATTTTAAGTAACATATTCATGACTAAATCGCTCAACGGATTTTGATTATTAAAAAGATAATTACAGTTGTTTATTTTCCCTAAAAGCTTTAAAAATTAATAAAAAAAATGCAGTTCGACCAAGAAAAGAAGGAACACACACTTTCACTTGTATGATAAGTGTGTGGTACGTTTAAGTATTTCTTATATCCATAATGTGTAAACTGCCATAAGAATTACATTTTACGCGTCTAGAATGTATAATATTTTGGACTTCATGTCACCTCAAATTTAAGTTGTCCAGCACATATATTATTCAACATAAAAAAGCCACGCTTACATATCTAACAATGACCGATATCCTTGACTCTAAGAATATAAGGATCTTTAGGATACTTAGTGAAGTATTATCCAAACCATGACTTTCAGTCAACAAGTTCAGACATGATACGTGTATCACTTACTCACCTGCCCTCATCAAACCTCGCAATTTTGGCGAGAGTGGCTTCCAATACCGCCGATAGCCTCGTGGTCATACCAGTCGCCATGGCTTGCAGACAATTATCTATTTGATTGTCCATCTTTGAATGGTACTGGTACTGTGGGACAAGCCAAATGTTTTATATGTGCTAAGTACAGGTTTGATGAAAAGTGAAGAGTGTAAAGCTAAGCTAAAGTGAAAGATGTGTGCTGGTGTGTGCTGTGATGTGGTTGTGATGATCGTTGCTTTTAGCTTTCGATATTTTGGAGAAAGTAATTTCATTATTTTTGTTTAGAATTTTGAAGATAATTTTGGTATTTTGTTAATGGCTTTAAGACGTTATTGCTATCTATGTATCAGTCACGTCAATGTGATGTTTTTAATAAACTTTATCCATAATCCGATTAAATGTTTACTATAATTGCCAATATAAAGTTAATAATTGATGTGGTTATAAACGAATACTCCGATTTAAGTTTTTCTGTATATGGTACTTATTTGTTTATTATGGTTAAGTACCAATATAAGATGATATAGCTCTATGAAATGACAAGCTGGATACTATGAAGTATACTTCTTTACATATAGACTTTATGTAAAATTGTAAATGTAAAATTCAAAAAATATCTAGCGTACTCAAAAGCATACCAGTAAAACCTAACTATATTATTTACCTACTTGAAAAACTACCTACAAAAGAAATTAAATTAAAGCCAATTGAAGCAAAAGTTAAGGAGCTAAAATTCTCCAAACTGGAACTGATTTATCTATATGTACCAAGAATAAAAATAGTTTATTAGACCAAAGTTTTACTTCGGAGAATCTGAAACGATCATCGAGGTAAACTACCTATCTACTGGGTATGAATTATGAAATATTAATGCCATTATTGTTCAAGGGATTCTGTGTTCAACTGTTGTAACATATCACAGATCTTTGTGTGTGTACACACAGAGGTATCTTATTGTGTCAAAGGTAGTAAGTAGTAGTATGGTATAATAAGTAAAGATCAGAAGTTGGTAATAACCTTGCTAAGAATCTACCAACCAAAAATATTCAATTCAATGAAAAGCAGCTCAAAAGAAAATATTATTAAGGCAAGTCCGACAGATAATGTATGTAAAGATACTTATCCATCTACTAGATTACAAACTTTGTCTATTGGTTTTATAAACTGCTGTTATAAGAAAGGGAATAGAAAAAGGTAATGTTAAAACAGTACTTTTTGGTATTTCAAATTAAAGTTTCTCGGTTCATAAATAAAGAAAAGGGAATTTTGGTATTGCGTAACGACTATTACGAAGCTGGGAAGAACTAGTTAAGTCACAGATAGGAACATCAATTACGTTTCTTGTATAGAGGGAAAGATACAAAGAAGACAATAATAGCACTAAAACTTCACAACAACCCTTGGTGTGTGTGATACGACTCACAATATCTACCCCTTCGACAGCGCAGAGCTTCAAAGCCTGATTCTTGGCATCTAAGGCCACGTTCACCATTGCGCAGGTTTCGGCTGGTAAGATGTAATCCGTAGACATGAAGGTCACGCTTTTCTTAAGCCAAGACTGGTGAGAAAAATTGCATTAATATCATCGCCTACATACATAATTATATAAATACCACTAAGATATTAAATGATCGTCATAGCTTACGGAAATTTGCAACATGAAACGAAGTAAATATTAAGTTAATTTAATAAATTTTTTTGTTTTTAGAGAACATTTATATTGAACATTTAACTAATATTTTCTACTGTTATGAATAATTATGAATAAAACTTTCCATTGGGATATATTTTACATACCAATATTACAAATAGTAATAATTAGAGCTAAAACGTGATATTAATTTAAGTCCAACCAAAATTGGACCCAATTACAACATGGTACGTCAATTGTTTGAACTTTTAGGCTGTGTCGACATACGAAGATAAATTATTATAATATGCTCAAAAATTCTTAGTACACCATCATTTTAAAAATACTGTTTTCATACTTAGCTCATTTCTTCATTGGAATCTAAAGCCATACCTGAAAAGACGACTCTGTCCTCTGAATGCACGTCTCCATCATATCACAAGCCATCAGCTTCAACCTTTGCTCCAAATGTGATCGGAACTCCGGCTCTGGCCAGTGTAGGTCTCTTATAAAGCATTGTAACGCATCTAGTTTCCAGAACAATTCTTCACTCGTTGAACAACCGTTTCTGGAGAGAATATCAATGAAAGTCAATTACAATTAATTCACACGAATATGTCAGTAACATCTATAATTGTTTGGTCTTACGACAATTCCTAGAGGGTATACATTCTGCCTCAGTTGCGGATTTTCAAATTTTCAATGCCTTAGATACAAAGTATAAGGGCGCAGGCAGAGGCCAATTACTAGTAGGGGGGCAAACTAGCTGTTTTACACACACGCTACTTTGCTACGCTGTTTTGCTACACGGAATGTACAATTACAATTGAGAGGGGAGAGTCATCGGCAAAATTTGTAACAGACTTCTCTGTGAAACATCAGAAAACCAGCATGCAGAAATCTATAAAAAAAATCTCGGTCCCCAAACTTGCCACCTTACAGCTTTTACTTACTTTACGCTTTTACCTTTTTAGTTACCTTACCTTTAAAGTTTTTACTTTACGCTTGTACCTTACTGCCGCCTACTCAGCCTACTGGTAAATCCGCCACTGTATTGCTTCTTCATCCCATGCAATTGTTTTGTTAACTTTTAACACACTATCTATACGTCCACACTACATCATATTAGGTAAATATTTAAAACCTTACCCTTTAATCTCCCATCGCTCCTTTTCAAATCCCTTGTGAAGGGACTGGGCAATTGACGACTCCATCAAGTCCACGTAGCGAACCACCAGCGGGGCGAATGTGTCTCGAAGGTGCTCGTGGAATCTCCCGCCTTTATTTTTTCTGAAAATGAGTAGCAGTTAATTCTTATATTTAACACCTACAAGCCATAAATTATGGCTTGGAATTACGCCAAAGCTATATTTGTAATACTAGCGGTCCGTCCCGGCTTCGCACGGGTGGACATATTTTTTAGCTTATGTCATTTAGGGTTAATGTAGCTTTTCAACGGTGAAAGAATTTAGCAAATCGGTCCTGTACTTTTTGAGCCAATTCGTTACAAACATACTTACATTACAAATCTTTCCTCTTTATAGTATTAGTATAGACTAAGATGATTGTTATCCATCCTAATACGAATCCGTTACAATGTTCGTTATTAATACGTTTTCCAATTGAACAGTCTCAAATAATAGCTCGGCCCATCGGTGTTAAAATTACAATTAATTTTACCTTTTACAATTTCGATATTTCGTATTTATGTACGTATATTACTGACGTATCCCTAACGCCTGAGGTCAACGACAGATGAACGTCAAAATTGGGAGTTAGCGTAACACTGGTCAGTTTCATCACTCATCAATTTCACAAATTCACCAGTTTACTGATTAGACAGTTTCTGAATTCGCTTGTTTCGTTCGTTTTCGATATATTGTTTTATTCCCATTCCAGTTTCTGCTATGTGAATTTATAGAATAACTATCTGTTCTGCCTGCCTTATTTCTCAGAACAACTGGGGACAGAGTGGCTTGTGTGGCAAAATATATTTTTCTCTCTCTATAGGAACCTTCCCCAGACTTCAACAAATACAACAAAAAAGAAATCAGCCAAATCGGTTCAGCCATTCTCGAGTTTTGCGCTTAACAACTCATTTAGTGATTCATTTTAATTATATAGATTATCTATAAAAACATATTAACACGACCACTCACCGTCGGTTCTTAAATAATCGTTCAAGATCTGGAATAGTGGAAAAGAGTCCCAAGTATCCGGAGGCTGTTCCGACAATACTCTATCCATATCCACTCCAAACAGCGCCCAGAAGATTTCGGCATGCTCCACCAGAAGTTCAGAGAACCATGCGAATGCCTGGATGGGAGATATTAGATTTAATATGCGATGGTGACATGAACCTTAATTTAAGTCGAGGATGTAAGGACACTATCGTTCCAACGCACTCAAAAATGTTTAAAGATATATCGACACTCATACTCGGAAACTTGTTGGAAAGAAATACAGTTGAGGTTTACAAGGGAATTAAAAATGTTACTTCAGTTCAAGTATCAAAATTTATTTAATTTATTTTATTTTAGCAAATTCATTTCAATCTCATAGCTAATTAGTTTATCTGCAAGAGCGTGTTTCAGGGCTACCTCCCGATGTTTTCCTTCACCGTAAAGCTTGTGGTGTGACTAATCACTGTACTTTAGTTCGGAAAAACTTTTCCACCACTAGGATTTAACAAACCGGTAATTCTTCCAGAATACACTTAAACAGACGCTGTTTGCAGAAAGATGTCAGTACTTGAATAAGAAAACAGACGTGAAAAGCCCAAATATTATGCAGATACTTCGATAACTGTTAAAAAAAACATGCGTAAAAACGTAATGATAGAGGAAAGCACAGAAAATCTACTATAGCTAAAAATAGTATTTATAAACCATTTCGTATCTAATGTTTGTTGTTGTAGTTCTTGCTGACCCTAAATGTTTGGCTGATCTAAATGTATTGTGAATGGTACGTTTGTGGAGTATAAGCAAACTACACAAGCCAGAAACGTTTGGTAAATATGTTTCATGTGTCACTAGTGTGTTCGTGATTTTGAAAGCGTCAAATTTACTGTAATTGTCATAATATCAAATATGTAATGCATCGTCGGTAGGACAGTTGTCCAATATGTTATATACGACTTTTCATGCAGACAATAATAATTTAAACCTTGCCAATTGTCTTTTACATATAAATATCTTGTTAAGTTTTAAGATTATCAGCTTATTTTTGTGGTTAAGCCCATAATGAAAAGTTGAAAACTTCAATATTCGCAATTCTATTCTCGATCGAAGTCATGCAATGCTTTAACGTTTAAACTAAATCGTATTAACTTCTAAGCATCTTGCCAAGCGCGTGTTTCTATCAGTTTAATAAATAGTCTAACTCGTTTCAATTCGTGTGACCAATTCAAAGTGAAGTATGATTGATATTTAGTGAACAAACGATTTATAAGTGAATTGATTAGCCGAGCAATCAATCAATGAGTAGTTACATTTGGTTGACCGCTAGAGTCCGGTTTTGTGTTATAAACCTGCGGAGAAATAAAGTTTAAGATAGAAGTGGTCCAAACAAAGTTATACATAGCGTACATCCAATGTCACTGAGTGAATGTGAGATTCACTTAGCAACGAAGCGACATAAATACATAGACAAATAAAAACAATATTGTACTTCTAATACCGAGTACAGGGGCCCTTACTATGACGTTATTGTCATCATTATTCATGAGTGTAAAAGGGACAGAGTTATAGACGTAAAAAATAGTAGGGTCCAATGGGGTTAAATGACACTGTCGGGCAGGTAAGCAAAAGAGGTTAAGGTTTACTTTTAAATTTAATTACGTTAATGTTCGAATAAAATGAAATCAAGAATATCTGAATGTGACACGATTACTGTAGTTTTAACGGAAATTTTAAAAGATACTTTATTTCCATGTAGAATAAATACGGTTCTCTCGTTTCTTCTGTCTTTCTAGACGCCATGTCACGTCACGTCGCTGTCATAACTGTCACTTTTTTTAACATTTATGAATTTTGATTGCACCAATACGTCACGGAAAGGCCCCTGAATGACCCAACTGGATAAACTTTGAATTTAAAATTGGTTATTGCTCACAGTGTTCCAACTAGATACAGTGAAAGAAAGATTCAGCGACCATGGACTAGAGATTGCTGCATCATTAATTACAATATACGTCCTGGTGTCTATCTCTATCTATCTTACAAGCGAACTAGTTTTGTCAATTTGGCAGGTTATGTTTTATTTAACTGCTTGTGCCGCCTCTCGTAGTCTGCAGCCCCAAGCCATGGCCTTTTTGCCCTAGAGCAAATACGCCCCTGACTTAATACCGTACAACCTAGAAACAATATAGCTCTTCCATGTGGCTACTTAATTTTATGACCTGATCAGTATTTGTGTCTTGTTAACATGCAATAGTTCAACAGCAAGACGCGGAAAGTCAAAGAGGGTTAAGCTACTCGAAAAATTAAGGTATCTAGTTGGAACCCAGCAATAATCAATAAATTATCGAAACAGACTGTACCCTTTTACGAACAGGATGTCAAAAGTTCACCTGTATTGTCATTAGTAGTAGAGTGTTTATCCAGTGAACATTTACAATTTTGGTTAAACTTTTTAAGATTAAAAATAAATGTTTTAAAAATATTTTTGCTAAAAAATTATGTATTTATATTGTTATTTAAAATGTTTCACCAAAACATCACAACATTTAGTTTACTTAGACATTTTAGCAGACTTTTTCATTACAACCATTTTGAAAACGAAGACAGTATTTGAAAGTTATATGAAACAATTCGTTATACTCCAAAATCTGCTTCTTATAAAAACATACAACGTTAAGTTTTACCTCGGCATAATGTTCTTCGTTTTGTTGCAAAAGATCAACGCACAATTCCGCCAAATGTATTAGATCTTCCAATTTTTTGGCTGGTGTCACCATTGTTTCTCCCCTCAGATCCTCTGGAAATTACGTCAAAAATAAAATCCATAAGCTTAATACGTATAGAATTAAAATTGGAATTTTCAATAAAATGTATAATCGTGATTAAGGATCGGTTATGGACTCGCAATATTTCATATATGAAACTGATAATAAGACCTGGACAACATGGACATTTGTGGAACTGGCCAATACTAGCATTGGCCAGAAACACTAGGAAATCACGGGGGGAGTCCTTTGCCCAGCAGTGGCATGTACCAGGCTAACATCAACCATATTTATCTTTTTAACAGATCTACCTACCTCTACTTTGAACCTCTCTACCTTGAACATTCAAATTTTGTAAAAAAAATTACCGCGCTTACATTTTACAAATGTTACTTTCAATGCCCTTTCGCAAGGGTTCCCAAAAGGGTAGGCAAATGTGTGTAGTATCCACCGACACCGACTGTCTACCGGAGATATGATTAGATGCTAACATGACAGACAGATGGCGAACTTATCGGCGTTTTTTTCTCAAACGTTTGTCGTTTTCCTCTCGATGTGTCTCGACGTGTCAAAGTTCACGGTGTACAGTTTAAATCTACCGTATTAGTTACAAAATCAAAATCAAAATATTTTTATTTCACATAGGCCTAGGTGGGCACTTATAAAACGTGGACAAAGTGGGTTGGTCGTTTCCATGGAGAAGAAACGGCAAGAAACTCTATGGTTACTCTTTTCAAATCATTAGGCATATACAATAACAATATCTTTAAGTTACAGCAATAGTACCCAAGTATGGGGGAACAACGTAGGCCCGACAATAGGTCGTTGCTTACTATACGAGGCATACATAAAACAATATAATTACAACAATGTTAGTAAGATCTAAGAATCTACAAAGCCTACAATTTGTATTGCAAGCAACATCTCGATAAAATGTGTGGTAACAAATACCGACATACCCCATTTAAAAATAACCAAAAATAACATCAATGAAAAGCGTTTCACCCCTCCGCTCCAACACCAAAAAAGTCGATTACAATAATACATTATCTGTTTTCACACTACTAATGTGGCAACATAGCACGCAGGGTGACTATTGTTAAGCTTCTGTCCCCACCTATGGGTATTTCACGCGTTGCCGACCCTGCATCCTATGTTGGCGAGATGCTTTACCTTCAATATTAGCCTTCTGACTCAGCTGAGTGTAATTCAGTAAGGCAGCATTCTCCAGACTAGTTTGAATCATGGCCCGAACTTCCTCTGGTGCAACAGGGGTCACCACGTCTTTCATCAGTACTCTTTCGAGAAGAGATAGAGTTGCCTGAAAGAGAGAATTAATTTTATTCATCATCACCATCCTATCATTAAGCTGACTTTCGTGGGGTAGGCAGAGAGAGCGCTAGTACTCTCTGGGCTTACAGACGTCTTCTGCTTTATTTTCATTTATCAGTCTTTTCATACATGCTTTCATGGCAGGCATACTAGTACCTTCGGTGATCAGACTATTTTTTATATAACCTTAGGGTAACGGAGGGTTAAGTAGACAATGCTTCCGAATATTGAATCAATAAATGCCATGTAACCGCCATCACATTGCTGAGCCCTCAAACAGGGTGTAATTTTATCCTTAAGCATAGTATATTGTGATATAAATGATGTCTGTGTTTAGGTTATTTTTACATGCAATAAATGTATTTGATTTGATTTGAAATTATTGGACCAATCTCTAATAATAACCAAACGACGAAATATAGGTGTAATAACTAACACAATTACCTTCAACGCACCCTCCGGCCTACCGAATGGGAACGCGTATCTGAAGTTGGTAATTTGGTGTTGCAGCAGCGATTTCAGTCTCTCTTTGATCTCTGCGAACTTCTCCTTCTCCTGGACCGTGATGCTGCCCACCCCATCAGGCCTGCCAGGTAACGTCGCGCTACTGTGAACCACTTCCACCGTGGAGCTTACTCTAGTGAGGCAAGCGGGGTTTAGGAGAGCTTTGGAATTAGCAGTCTGTGATTCTTATATTCTACAAATTTTACGTCGCAAAAAACTGATTATACATATCATCACGCCGAATCCCTAACGGGGTAGGCAGAGAGTATATAGCGCCAGTTCTCATCTCTTCATACATGCTCGTATATATACAATTTAAATATCCTCCCGTCCGTCCGAATCCCGACTGTATCCATTAATTTTTCTGAACTTAAGTACAGGGATTAGTCACACCACGAGCTTTACGGTGAAGGAAAATATCGAGAGGAAGCCTGCATATGTTTGAGTAGAAATTCAAAGATGTATGCATCGTCGCCATCTGTTATGTAGGCAAATATACCTATCTCCGGCGAGATGTGGTTGTTACACCACTGCCTACTTCTTCGGGCACACGTATGGGAAAGCGTGAAGATATACATTTATATTCGTAAGCTTGTAGCTCATATATTTAGTTGTGTTTTATTTTTATTTCGTTTCAGGCTCACGCCATGATAGGACCACGCGCAAAATTGAATCACCTTACATATTTTTTTCATCTTTTTTTGGGCATAGTAACTAATATACATTTACGACTGCTAACTCCATAAGCCCAGAGTAAGAAAGTAAGTATTAGTAAGGTTAAAGCAGGAATAGAATTAGTACAACACGGTTAGTGAACATCGTAGATACAGGCGAAATATAGGGCCGATAGATCAGTAAGCTACACCATACATATCACTTTAGTGCATTAGGGCTTGACTTAAGGGCTTAACATTTACTTATAAAACTGTGACTGACATTGAATATTAAAGGCCGTGGTCGAGGAGTAGTTACCTCCAAATTCAAGATTGCAAGTACAAACTCCGGTTTGTACCAATGTGTTTATCTGTTCGTATGTTTAGTGTTCTATCCCACGAAGAGCATTACGGTGGAGGAAAATATCGCGAGAATACCTGCATAAGTTAGAGAAGGCATTTAAATATTCATTCGTGTTTGAGCGATCTCGCCATCTTTCTTTATACTTTAGCACGTAAATACGTATGTCTCCTGCGACAAAGGCAAACCTTTGCCTATTCTTCCGGGAGGGCTTGAATATATTTTAGGTATATCATATATTTAGTCAGTCACAGTTTTAGGGTCGTACACTTAATATTCTACATACATATATACATTTCATAAACATTCAAGGCTCTAGAAAAATTCCTTGGGGAACACCAAACGAAAAATACCGGAATTCACTGGTTACAAGGTCATGACGAGAGAAGTGGAGTATTTATTGATATTATTTCTACACGACAAGGATTCAAATCCAAAAGTCAGTCTTGCGTAAATATGAGTGAAATGAAAAAAGTCTTTTGAATTTTCATTTCTCGTTTATTTTCATTTCTCTTTGTATAATTTGCAAATAACCACTTGGCATCCGTTACTGAGTAATATAATTATTTCTAAAAAAATATATCATAAATATCTACGAATATAATAAACACCCGTCCCACCGTTGTCCCGCGATGGGTGCCAAGATGGCTGAGCATTGCCACGCTGTATGGCAATGCTGATTCTTTGCGCAAGATAATGTACCACCACCACCATCTTCTTGTCATCACATTACGTTATATTTATAAATTAATATTTATTCTGCGACTATTCTTAATGTCAAAATACATTTTTTTTATCGTTATTATATCAAGGGAATCTACTAATGCCAATACTTTAATTTTATAAATTCAATGTGACCAATTAGATGAGAGAGGAAGTTTTTCTTTTTGCAATTATTTTCCAAGTCATGGATACTAGTCTTATAGTCTTATACATTTAGATAAAAACAACGTATCTACCCACCTGTTGCCATGCACGTGACTAGCACAGAATGCAAAGGAGTAATGCATCAATGTAGGGTCGACAGTCTGTGCGCCGCTTTCGGCGACATCAAGGAGATCTGACAGGTAGCAAAGATGACGGTAGCAGCCTCTTACTCCATACCGAGCACAGTATTCGTCCAGGACGAACACTTGGCCGGGAGAAAACCAACCCTGGAACAAGTAAACACATCGATTTGTTGAATAAGTTCTATTGACAACAGTTAACAGTCTGTACAAAAGACAAGGCTACTTATACTCAATATAAAATCTATATACTGTTAGAAAAGAGCTACGAAGAGTAGATGGCGCCGCAGGCAGCTAAGCGGAGAACGAGTGAATGGAACGAACAACGCAAAGACGTTTGCCGCGATGGACGAGGCATTGGTGGATCGATGAGTAGTTCAGAACTTTTGTTTTTGTAGAGACGTGAGAATATTTTTTTAATTATGTCAAATTGTAATTATTTCTGTATAAATGAGCAATTGTTTGAAATGATAAATAATGGTAAAATAGATCTTCCAATCTCTCTATAGCGACCGTTTTTGTATTTAAAACCACGCTGTATTAAGGCGTTTACTTTTTACGAGTGTAGATATCTACCCCTACCACCTTGAAAGTATCATAATGCCCACGGTTAGTCAACAACAATATTTACCAGAGAGCAGTAAGGGTCTTGCAACCGATACTTGAGGGTCAGAGACTGGAGCATACAAAACAGCAGATGATGATCAAACTGGCATGGATCCGCTTGGATGTAGTCTTCCATGCCATGCTTACGAGCTTTGTCCGCATCTGGAATAGACATAACAAATTCAAACGTGATAAAATCCAATAACCCCCTATTAGATGAAATTCAGAGATGATAGATAACCAAGAACCCGAAATAGGAAGAAATTCCAAGATTATCGTAACCCAAAAATCCAAGTATGCCGAAATTCTAAAATGATAATAATCCAAAATACCAATCTAAGCCTAAAGTCTGCAACGGTAATAGCCCAAATGCCCAATGAGAAGAGATTTAGAGGAACTCAGAAAACCTAAATAAGAAGAAATTCAGACAAATATATGATGTTTGATGTTTAACGGAAAAGAAATTGCCACCTGTCACTCCGAAACTTACTACTAATTACTAATACAGTGGATTAGCGTGAATATAAACGGAAAGGGATTTTTTTGGGCCGATTATTCCGTTTTAGCACGTACCTCCCATAATCTTGTGGTGCGTATCAGAAGTGGTAGGAGGCGTAGGTTTGTGGCTCTGTCCCGTAGCTCGATACAATGCCATTACCCACAAGTGGCACTCGTTCTCATCTGTGACCCCCATCAGTACTGATTCACCATCCCTTACTGCGTTCATAAAGTACTTGGCTCCTTCCAGCTCTGAAACCGTATTAAAATAGTTTGAGGACGGGAATGTGAAGAGTACTCGAAAACGGCGAGAATGGAGAATCTGATGAATGTGGACGAAGCGAAAGTGGTATGTAAATCTAGAGGTATATAAAGAGAGAACTGGAACTTCTCTCTGCCTATCCCGTTTCTGACTTGGCGTGATGATATACATGTATGTCAGCGCAGTGGCTGATTGACACATCTGCCTCCAGTAGTTAAAATTTCCCAACTTTTCTGCCCCTAAAATTGGCAGCCCTATGTGTTAGAGACGGGGCACATAAAATTCTTGGAAATTTATGTTGTCTTCGTCAAGACAGCGTCAAAGAGCTGTATTAATGTTAAGTTTACAGAATAATAAAGTTCTATTACCTTAAGATGAAAAATTTTAAACGGCATCGCAAAAGAAACAAACATTTTAATAACACAAATATTTGCTACGATCGGGTATCGAAGCTGTAACCATTAGGACAGAATACCAACCAATCATTTAGCCAATTTCTTATTGTAATCGCACTCACCTTGTCCTACAATCAGTTGAGCTGAAAACAAAAAAAACCAGCTTAATAATTATTAGTTGTACAAAAACATGTATGTTATATATATTTATACACATCATTTAAAACACAATTTTGACAACACAATCAGACACTTCATTGATTGCTTTACACGCTGTACCCGTGGCTTCACCCCAGAAAACAATAATTTCATTGCAAAATTTTTCAAGAACATATCCAATGTAAAATTTTAAATAACTCAAGTAATAAACCATCTTCGTGGCAAATTTCATCGAATTCTGTCCAGTAATTTTTTTCGTGAAAGAGGTACAAATATCCTCACAACTTTTCACATTTAGAGTATGCTATATACATTTATAGTATCAGACAAAATCTAGAGAAGACGAAACCAGCGTGCATTTTACAAAGAGACTTGAATGTAGATGAAGCGAAATAGCTCTGAAACTTTCTGTGTTTTCTTTGCCTACCCAGTGGGGGTATTAGAATGATATGTATGTCCAAAATCATACCACTAGCCAGCTCGATGTAGTCCACAGTGAAGCCATCGAGCTGCATCATCTCAGCTGGCTCTGATTTCTTGTCCTTGTAGGAGCAGAGTGCGAAGGTGTACTGGCTGACTTGTACGAGGACCATGTACCGCCGCTTCCATTTGCGCCAAACGTTCTTCCCGATAACGTGGAGGTATCTGATAGTTGAAGAAGGTGGAAGAAGATGAATAATAAATTGATAGATGAATTAAAAATATTGCATTTAGATATAAGTAAATACAAATAACGAATATATCGTTTTGAGGATCAGCAAATGCTCCTACTCTTGTTGAGACATAAAGAGGGAGGCGATAGCGATAGTTGATTTGAAAAAAAATTGTTTTCGTTGCGCTTGTGGTGTGACTAATCACTGTACTGAAGTTTAGAAAAACTCAAATCACACAAAGATCTAAAGTTGAGATTTATGTTAAAAATAAAGTAGGTAAAAATATAGGATATATTACATGCAGAGAATATTAAGCCAAACACACCACAGGTAAATCTATAAAAACAATTACATGCAAAGATTAAAAATTTCGAATCCCGTTTAAATTATAATTTTTTTTACCTTTAAGTACGGACATAGATCAAACATAGTATTACTAGAATGCTTGATGAAATCAAACCGTACCCGCAATGTTTCATATTCAACGGCTTATCCATACGACATGCAATTTTGATCCTTAAATCTTGGTCCGGTAAGTTCTTTGGAACTGTCATGCGATGCCATTCTGGTGCCTGTAGAACGGAAAAACAAATTTTATCAACTCTTCACTTCAAACGTTCCGACTATCTCTAGGTAGACATCTGGTCTAGTGGTCAGAGATCCCGATCACGGAACTTGAGGTCAAAGAGGTTTTTGTGGGTGGATAAGAATATTTGTACCATATAATCATCTACTTTACAGCGAAAACCGCATCTAAATCAGTACAGGAGGTTTTAAGCGTAATGCACTCCTCAATCCGACTCAGCTCCCTAACTCGCGAACCAGCAAAGCTCTAAGCCGAGGTCCGTACCCACATGGGAGTGCCATATGCTGTCTTTGCTCAGCCCCTTGGAAATCCCTGGTTGAGGCCTTGGTCTCGCCATTCCGGCTAAGTAGCAAAGGTTCCCGAACTAACTTTACGAGAACTCAGGTCATTAGATAGCTTTACCTTGCTGGAAAGCGGCGTGGGTCTAAGCACAACTTTTCCAAGCTCCTTGTCCTCCAAAGCCAGAACTCCAGGGTTTTCAGTGTACAGCTTGACTTTAACAGCGGGCAGGGGTTGGGTAGTACTGAAGTCACCTTGGGTGTCCCACCTATTTTAGTACGCAATAATTGTATAGACATGAGATGACAATGTTTCTCTGTATAGAGATCTCGCGTCGTCTTATCAAGGCCTTTCGTGACAAGCGGGCTGGAACATATCTCGACCAGAGAATTAGCATTGTTATCCAGCGTGTCAGTATTGCTAGTTTTCTTGGCACGTTGCCACGGGTTACCGATTAAGCACACAAATATTTTATTTGTAGTTTAACAACTGTTTTTTGTAAAATAAGCATGGAAAATTAATAATTCGGCTAGTTAAGCTTAATACCTAAAAATCTATGGAAGCCTTAACTATAGACATACATGGATGTAACAATCGTAGATGCCGTCAAAATATGAATAATCAGCTTCGACGAAATAGTGGATATACCTTGACTCTTAAGGGGACTCATGCGTAAAGACTGAAAGGCCAATGTAAGCCTCATCTCTTACACGACACTATTTCCGGTCATGTGCCTACGACAACTATTGCTTTTCAGGCAATGCCATGTGATCATTTGATCATTTGATTAATCTACCTCACCTTGTGTTCGTTATAATAAAATTATTTCAAATATAACTTACATAGGCTTCGACGCTTCAGCTTGGTCGGTCTGCAGTTTATCTCCTCCTTCCACCTCCATGGTGCAATAAACTATCCTATTTGGCGCTAAAGACTTCAGACCTTTCACTTCCATTACCACAACCTAGAATTTATTTATAAAAAACACATAACCTTATGTATGATAGAAAGACACAAAGGGTTCAGAAAAGGATACAGCTGAGGAAATACAAATCAAAAGCTAGCCGCTAACGCAATTAGTCAATAAGCAAGTGGCTGGCGACTATTAAGTTCAGAGATTTAGCATTGCCATACGTGGCGATGCTTTCTTGACGTGACACCGTTTTATATACAGTGAAGTTAGTATAGTCGTTTAGTTTTTTTCATAGTGTTACATTTACGATTACGACCTTTTAATAAATTTACAATAAGTGGATTTAAATTAAAACTATAATCCATTTCTGTTTTACGTCATCGATAAGTACTGTATCTAAGACCTGATATTTAACCTCATTCAATAGCTTCCCAATGGTATTGACAGTATCTTCATCGATCTAAGTTCCCATTATTACCTCAATTTGAAATGTAAGAACTACATCCATTTTGGTCAACTGCGTATCAACGTCGCCCCCATCAGCCTCGCCCGTCAACTTGTTAGCGAGGGACCCCTGAGATCTGAAACACAGCTGCTTACTCAACCTTGGACTCGGGTCAGGCCCAGCGTTGGATCTATCCGACCATTTTATAATTACCACCACCAAAGCAAGTCATGACAGAAGTACCACATTTTTTATGGTATTAATGTTTGTAACACGAGCCAATTAAAAATTTATTGATTTTGAAAAAAGTTTGAAAGATTTCTCAAGTTACAGTTAGTTTGTCAAAAACATTGTTAAAGTGAATGAAGACGTAACGATTATTCGCGACCGAAGTATCATATTTTTTAATAGTATTAAAGTTGTGACAAGACGAGAGACAATCAAAGATAAATTGAAATTTTAAATACGTTAAATTGAAAAAGATTGAATAATGTTTTGGACGTTATATACATATATAGGGAATAAATACATTACGATAGGAATTATTACATCCAAAGTCAGGTGTTCATTAAAACATTCACAATATGAAAGGGGATAAATGGCGGCATACAAAACGTTTCCATCACCGATACCAAGAATGATTAAGCATACAAAAAAGGAAATTTCAAAATTTCCGCTAATCTTTCACAAATATTAAACTAGGTATATACTGTGTTTAATGGTGATAAACATATGAAATCGCTGTTAAAAAATATAAACTATTAAAGCAAAAAAATGTGATGAGATAGAGAGTGTATATATGTATAATAAGCGAAGCTCTATAAAGCCCAAAGCATAATAAATACATTTTAAATTAACCAAAACTTAAATGGATATTGTGAAAGCCGTGATTTTAGATTGAAAGCCTTATTTAATTCGTTTTTACAACATTTACTGAATTTACAATTGAATCTACAACGCTAAGCTATTGCTTAGGTGTTATTATAGCTGTGTTCTATAGGAGTTTTAAATCTTCTACGATAAGCTAAGATATATCTGGCAGTGTAGTGGAAGCTTTATCTTGTCCTCTGTTGTCATTTTATTTATTACTGAGACCTGTTTTTATTATTTGGTCATTTTTATTGGCTGTAAGCTCTAAGCTAGTATATTTCAGATCTATAACTACTGAGGTATTTATAATGACAACAAAGATTATTTCTTCTCTGGCCGTATGGTGAAGGGTCCGGCTACTCAAGACACGTGCTTAATTTATCAAGTTTATACTCTTTACTTGTACTTCCTTCAATTACCGTCCGGTTATGTGCCAGGAACAGAAAAATCAAACAAAAATCGACATGTTGAAACAATGATAGTGTTCGCTCGAATATCTAAAGTAAACGTTTGGGTAAGTTTTCGTACAATTTAATATAAATAATTGACGATCAAATTATCTGTCATGGACATTTTTGCATGAGAATTTACCCAATTTCTTGAGAGAAGAGTTTTACATTTGCACATCCAATAAAAAGGTCTCGAATAACATTACGGAGTGATTCGTAACTATACAGGTTTTGGAAGAACAAACAATAAAGTTGACTTACTTAAAGTTGAATTATTAGACTAAGGTAGTGCAAAGGGGGATAACCTTAAGAGGAATCAAGAAGTAAGATCCACTTTATATTTCTGTTGTACTTATGTGAATTTCTTATTTCATTATTGACCATGGTGCGATAACTGTTTGGTTATCAAAGTCAGTTTTATGTTCCAAATTTGAGAAATAAAATGCAGATCTTGATTGTATCAACGGGAAACCACTTTTCAATCAAATAACTATGTATTCTAATTCTGTTAATCAGTAAAAAAATAATATATTACGATAACGCTCTTATAGTGATTATAGATATTAAATAGACTAATGAAACCTATTTATTAATTTAATGTTCATGGTACTGGCATATGTTGAAGTTTATTTTTAAATATAATTTCAGGTGCCATTTTTTTTTAAATAAGTTTCATTAGACCCATAATTTGCAACACTGACCACACTTAATACCATGGGAGTGAAGATGTAACATTGACAACACAACATCCAAACCCAATTAAAACAGACATGCTCCCAACTGATGACATATGCTCTCAAGTGTTACCATTCTTTTGATTAATATTTCACAATTTTACTACGAACGTACATGATATGTCAATAGTATCTTTTTTGTAGAAACATGTAGGAATTGTTTTGTCAAAATACCCATACATAATTTTTACTGTCAGCATTTGTCGAGGAGTACTGACCTGTGGTTATACCGCTTGATTTTATGAAGTCCGTATTTTGAATCAGCGCCGCCTTTAGAGACGGGCAGTGACTCCAAATTCGCCATCAGAAGGTTGATTGATGACTTCAACTCTTCGATGTAGAGGGACTCCATCTCTTTGAGGACGAACTTCGGCATTAACTTGCGGTTCTGAATAACATAGGCAAATAGATTTATGCTGCTATTGGTCTTGGCACGTTGCCGGGGGATTTGGGTCCAATATTGTATCTGTAAGTTGGTTATACAACTGTCTATTGTAAATACTGTAAATGGTCGTGATCTATCAACCATTTTAGACAATGTTTTAGATTACATAGTACATGTATAAATAATTAGAAGACTTCGCCCAATGCCACAAAACAGATCATGTAATGCAATATTTAGAACTTTACTCTTTCAACAGCTGACTTTGCTCTTGCTTAAAATGCTGACTATTGCTTAAAATACGTAAACAAACACAGTAAAATAACGTAGCATCAGTGACTTTAGGAGGCGGATCGAAATCAATTTTGTTTGTATCGTTCGCTGGTAGAGCAAAAGCAAATGTATTTACTCTTTCCATCTCGTTGACTTTTTGCATCCTCCCGTCCAGTTCTCTCCTTATTGCTGCTGCTTGCTCGTCCGCCGAGTCAAGCTAAAAAAATATATTAGCATTTAAATTGAGAGCACAATGTTTATATTTCATCTCTAGAAGACTCCCGTCTTAAAAGAAGGCGCCCTTTTCTTCGATGAAATATTAATATAAATAGCTATCAAACACGACTGCATGCAATTGAATGAATTTTGATTTTGTTTGTAGGTCAAACATACTAGTTCAGCTATTTACTTATTTATCTACACCGTCCAGGAAAAAAAATAGTTTTTAAATGATAGTTATTTAATATCATCAAGAAATATAAATTTCTAAAAGACAATAACTCACCAACAAAGCGTTGAACAGCAGCTGGTGTTCAAATTTCTTGACCCCCAAAATTTGCTGGAACATGTCATAAAGCTGTTCCTTGCTGAGAATGCATTCAGCATTGAGGCTTTGTTGCTGAGCTCTCGATGGTCTCTTGGAGTCGTCATCGCCCGGAATGCCTGGAGTACAGGCATTGCTCTTATTTCCAAACTCATTAATGCATTACTCTACAGACTTAGTATTAAAACTACTCCTAGGTAAATTGATTTTGAGCGAGATATTTTAAACTTTTAAAGGTGATTGTGATTTACCAAAACTTTGTAGAGTTTGCATAAGTGAATGCTAAAATGTTGTTGAAAGCGTTGAAAGCCTAAAAACCTATAATTAGTAAAAATAAATATGGATCCAAAATATACCCTAATGAACTTGGGTAAACAAAGAAAAGACTAGCGAACTTTGAGGTTGCAAGCACGCGGTCCGCCTGATGTTAGCGGCTACCTGCTAAGACGTTTGTAATACCAGGGTATTTCTCCCCCGTTTCCAATATTACTGCTAGATTACTAGTTCCTAGGAAAAGCATTACTATATAACAGAACAATGCTAGTCATCTTGGCACACTTCAACCAACGTCTGAGCGTATTATGTTTAGTTTCATTTTAATAATAACTTACTATTCTAAATTCTATTAAATTTACACAACTTTAAGCTTATACTTAAGCTCGACTGATGATGAGATGACAAACACGACAAGTTTAACGAGTCCTTTATAACCCTTATGATACGAACAACCTTTGTTGAAAGACATCTTCCATAGTTAATATTAATAGAATAACATGATATTCTTCCATGTGAAAAATAGACTTAGAACTTTGTACAATTAAATTTAGTAAACTAAAATAAACTAAAAGACTCCAAATCGTTGACCCGCGCCACGGTGCCAAGAAGGCTGGCAGCATTGCCACGCTGAATGACAATGCTGAGTTTTCGCGTAAAGTGTGTAACAGACTTCTTGGCACCAGAAGCCTCAATCAGACAACGTAAGACCATGTAGACCGTCTTTACTCTAAAGCGATAGATGATATAATGGAAGGATAGGCTTCAAATACTTTTAATGATTTTAAACTTCTTACTTCACAAAAAGCAGTGTTTCTCTACAACAAACCCATGCAGTGCAATTATTTTGGACCTTACCTTTGCCCACTCCTCGTTTATATATGAAAACATTAACAAATGACCCTCAATATATGTATTGTGTTCTTATGATATAATGTTTTAGTACAGGTACAAGTGTTGAAAGATAAACATAATTATCTTGTAAATAATATCAAATGTTCTATAGATACAATTAATTATATTCATTCAAATCAATAATAAATAAATAAAAAACAATAAACGTAGAACTGCATAGTAACTGATAGAAGAAATGAGTTTGGTAGCAATTGGATCAAAACAAAAATCTATATTTAAACGCTGATAAGAGCTTTCTCGGATATTTAAGAATATTTAACGGTTACATAAAATTTAAATCGTCTTAATTAAAGAACGTAATTCTACGTGTTAACGTAAAATACATAGTTATAATTTAAGCAACAGCACATGACGAAGCGTAATCTTATAGAAAAAGACGGAAAATAATGGATTTCATGTCCAGTGGTACCTGTTATTCCTGTTCGGGATGTGTGAGAGAGACATGTCATGAGAGAGAGGGACAGAAACACAGACAGTGAGACAGACGCAGGCACACACATTTTCAGGTATACGTATTTACTTCTGAATGGTCTTACGAGGAGACAAAGCTACGAATTTATAGAATTTCGTAGATTTGTAAGGTTGGAAACAAGTTGATCTAAGAAACCTAAACATTTAAGTGACAACAGTTATAATTAATAAAGTTTGATGAATATAACGAATTTAGATATTATCTAAATCAATTTCAGTTCCAGAAATAACGTCTGTGAACTAAACGATAGCATAAATAATAGTTACTCCTTGATTTGACCATCAAACTTCATCAATCAAAAATGATATTGTAACATTGGATAAAAATAAAATAATTTTGAAGATAAGAATATTATAAACCGTATTTTGGTTATACCTAAGGTGAGCCAATTGATAATGTCACAATCTCATATTTCGATTCACAGATTGTAGTGATGCACACATACTATTACAAATACATCGACACAGAAAGGACAATCTTCTAAAATGTACGATGAATAATGCTGTAATTCAATCGAACATGTCAACTGCACTATTATGTTCATTTATTACGAATAATTTATAGGTTATTTTCAAAATAATGTTCACTTATTTGTAAATACCACACGTGACATCTTCATTATCATCTCGAGTACAATATCTACTGCATCATGGCAACTAACGAGATCCATCAGCTCGGAGACAAGCAATCTTACACAAACATTCGAAGGCACATTGCAAGTCCAAGCGCTGACACACATTGCCACATGCTCAGTACCTACACGGATCGTGTTATCAACGGAAAGAAATCAGGTGTTTTCAGGACTAAAAACTTAACCGTTTTCAGTGGCAGAATTTCTAAACTGTGAACTATACACCAATACGAAACATTTGTCAAGTTATGAAGCACCTTAAAATATAAATTATCCATTAAATATTTTTATGAATTACAATCGGTTTGTAAAAAACTGGCAGATTTCTTTTCGCTGGTAATAATATGTTTTAATTAATTGAGAGTGTTAAATGATATTCTTTGCAAAATAATGGTCGCTGCATTGTATTAAAGGATTGACTTATTAACTTTATTGATAGAAGTACCACTTAGCACTCTCAACCCGAGTAGAACAACGTAGCTAATTGTACAAACTTACCGGTTCCCTTCATAATACAATCGAATTTAGCGAGCCAGGACGAGAGAACAGTCTCTTTGCTTAATCCATCTATTTCTGGGAGAGACCTGCAAATTTTAGTTGACAGTGCTAATTTAGTTGGTGCTCTTGCTATTTTGATTTGTGATGTAACGCAATTGGAAGAATAACTTTTGATAAATATGATGATGATGATTACCGTAGTTCAAAAAGCATTTTTAGATGAAGGCATCAGGTCGTACTTTCACATCGTTATAAAATAATTGGCACGTTAGTAATGCAACAATAATTCTGGACGAATTTATACTTCACCAATATTACTCTATCTATATATATTCAAACGCATTTGGCCAGCTCATATATATTCATCTGCGATGTATTTAATGTTTTCGGCATACCTTACTCGCTTTTCTATATTATTCCTGAACACTTCACGGAAGTCATGATGGGAGCAGGCGCCTGACTTAACCATCTGTTCTACTCGTTCTGACTTCAGGAATACATCGTGGTAAGACTGCACTGCGTTTTGAAAGGCCTCGTCTGCTAATATCTGAGTTTCACCTTTGAGGAATGCCTGTATGAAAAATTTGCGGCATGAAGCGAGCAATTATGAAATTATTTAAATGTAAGAAACGATGAAATTTATTTCGAGTTATACATCTTTTAAGGACAATAATAGTAAATTACCTGAAAACGAGCTTGTATAGTCTCTAGCTGATGAGGAGTTAGCTTTGTATGCCTTCTGGTCATATCCGTCGGCTGCTTGGCGTTGAATGGATGGGCGATGCATCGGGACACGAACACGTATAATTGAAGGCGGCGTTTCTTGTCCTCTTCTAGCTTTTCAATTTTTTCCTGTACAAATACAATTTATATCTCAAGTACTTAATTATAAATTTGTTTGAGAGTTTCCTTATAAATTTGAATTTTGACATAATAGTGAATTATGAATTTTGAAAATACATCAACATGGAATTTTATCATTTTGTCACATGTCGTGTCAGATTTCAGAAACTGTTCATTATACCTGAGGATCTTGGTCTTTATCAGAGTGACTGGCACCAGATGGGCTGGGTGACGGTGTCGGCGCCTCCCCGGAACTGGCACTCCCAGTCGATGTCCTGCGCAAGAAGGATCTACACGACCCACAGTATTATGTCATCAATGTAAGTGAACAATGTTTACACAAACAGCCTTTTTTATACTTTGCTCGTGGGCATACATGTTTGAGTGTAGTTAAGTTTGTATTATTAAGATTTACATAGGTAATTTGACAGGTCTGTGTGTGTAGACGTAAATGTTGTGAAGTACTAAAAGAAGCGTTTGTGATTTGATAATATGCTAGCACTACGTCTATATTTGTATATTTGTCTTAAAGCACTATTAAATAAGCGTCAAAGTGAAGACTTACGTTACAAGTTACGAGATTCTTAGAATTATAATATTCTAAAAATAAATTTTAAATTCGTATTCACTACACAAATAGGCAAAAAA
>JACCPG010003000.1:0-13798 GCA_016069955.1 Drepana arcuata | reverse complement strand
GAGTGGTTCCGAGCAGTTGCCTGCGACGCAAAGGTCGCAAGTTCGAATCCCGCCTGTACCAATGAGTTTTTCTGAACTTAAGTACAGTGATTAGTCACACCACGAGCTTTACGGCGAAGGAAAACATCGAGAGGAAACCTGCATACGTCTGAGAAGAAATTCAAAGCCGTATGTATAGTCGTGCTTGAGTAACGGCGATGGACTCGCCATCGGTCACGTTGGCACCTAATATACCTCTGGCGGAAAGTGGGTGTGTGGGTACTACCTATACACCTCTGCCTACCCCTTCGGGGACCCTTGTGGGAAGGCGTGAGGATATATTATTTATATATTATTTATTATAGAATACGAGTATAAGGTACCTTAGTCTCGGACGACCTATGTATATATCTACCTGTTTTAATATAGTACAAGCTTAGCTTAGTTTGGGTCTATGTCAATTTAAGTGTAACTTTATTAACTTATATACTCTAAGATAGGAACATCAAGACCCACACGTCAAGACGTCAACACCCTTAACCGCCTACGTCAGTGCTCCCTAGACATCAAGACCTTTAGGAGGCCAAGGTAACGACCGAGTCGCCATCGAGCAAGTCATTGTCAACTACTCCAATCCAGCATGTGGCCAAACTTATGATGGTGGATGAAGACAGAGGAGACTGTAAGCTTAGAGCGAATTAGCGCTCTACTCTCTCCATTAACGTAATGATCGTTTGTTTTGTAATGGTCTCCCGTAGAGTTCTGGTAACTTTTGCCCCCTAATCGAGCAATGGCGAGACCACAGCGCCTCCAGCCAGGCACTTCATAGGTGATATACAAACTCAGCTAAGGCACTCTCGGTGGAGTTCCAACTGGGATTAGGCGTGATGCTATGTACGTATTTCTGGGAAATTCCCACTTCCACCTTCTACCACCGCACCTCTCGCCATCGACGGGGAATTCATCCCCATACCTTGGAACCAAAAAGGTCTCGCACTGTGCGCTTCCAAAGGAGTTTTCTTCCGCGAACGCTCAGGCTGTGGAATGAGCTCCCCGTTGAGGTTTTCCCTGGAGAGTACAGCATGGAGTTCTTCAAGAAGGGTGTGAAGGGATTCCTGCAGGATCGGCAACGCGCGAGTGATACCCCTGGTGTTGCAAGCGTCCATAGGCGGCGGTAGCCGCTTACCATCAGGCGGACCGCATGCTTGTTTGCCACCCAAGTGGTATAAAAAAAAAAAAATTTACAAGAATTCTCCTACTGAATAATCCTTAGGCAAGGTCGATGATTATTCGGGGTTTTTGGCTATTATAGGTGCGTCATCCATGATTTAATTAATCATTGGGAATATTGAATACAGTATAACATTTCACAATGTTGATAAGATAACACTTTAATCTGCTTATTCAGCCATTAATTCACGCCATAGGAACGTCAAAAGAAGGACAGCGGTGGAAATTATGATACTCGTACAAATATATATATATAATATATCCTCACGCCTTCCCACAAGGGTCCCCGAAGGGGTAGGCAGAGGTGTACAGGTAATACCCACACACCCACTTTCCGCCAGAGGTATATCAGGTGCCAACGTGACCGATGGCGAGTCCATCGCAGTTACTCCAGCACGACTATACATACGCCTTTGAATTTCTTCTCAGACGTATGCAGGTTTCCTCTCGATGTCTTCCTTCACCGTATAGCTCGTGGTGTGACTAATCACTGTACTTAAGTTCAGAAAAACTCATTGGTACAGTCGGGATTCGAACTTGCGACCTTTGCGTCGTAGGCTACTGCTCGAACCACTCGGCCACCACGGCAAATACTATATATATAAATACTAGCTGTCCCGCACAGCTTCACCCGGTTGAAAAAAGTAAATTTCCTGTAACACGATCACAATGCCACCTATCGGGTCCATTTGTGCATCTACACTATACTCGACTCACTTGAACACACACAAAAATACATCATAATCGGTCCAGCCTTTTAACAGGAGTTCAGTGACTAACATACGGACACAAAAATATATATGTAATAATATCGTCACGCCTTCCCACAAGGGTCTCCGAAGGGATAGGCATAAAGGTAGTACCCATACACCCACTTTCCGCCAGAGATATATATTAGGTGCCAACGTGGCGGATGTCTGGTCCATCGCCGTTACTCTAGCAAGTATGCGATTTCCTCTCGATGTTTTCCTTCACCGTAAAGCTCGTGATATGACTAATTACAGTACTTAAGTTCAGAAAAAAACATTTGTAGCTTTATTCGAACTTGCAATCCTTGGGTACTAGTCAGCTACTCGAACCACAGGGCCATCTCGGCACGTGTCAATTAACTCTCTTACTATGGCAACATGGCGAGATTGTCTATTCTTATATATGGCAATGTTTGGAATTATCAAGTCGTGCTTATTTTAGCTTACACGTGTAAGTGATTTTCTTAATTTGGATGGAAAAATGGACACGTGAGGAAGTAAGCAGCAGATAGAAGCAGTTCCAGATAAAAATAATACATATATACCTGGGACAATTCCACATAACTTGACCTAGTCCCAAAGTAAGCAAAGCTGTGTTATGGTAACTAGACAACAATATATTTACTTATATAGATAGATATATACTTAAATACATAGGACATCCAAGACTAAGGTACAAATACTCGTGTTCATCACACAAATATCTGCCCTCAGCGGGATTCGAACCCGCGACCTCATGTTTCGCAGTCAGGAGCTCTAACCACTAGACCAGACGGTAGGTGTGCACTGCCTTTAGAATCTCGGATCTTGCAACTTTGTTATATTTATCTTGTTTTACGCTTTTTGTAAAGTAAGCGACGACCTATTGTCGGGCCTACGCTGTTGCCTCATACTTAAGTGCCAATGATGTATAATTTTTTTTTTGCCGAGGATTCTTTCCGGTTCTTCTCCATAGAAAGACCAACAAGAACTGTGCACCTTTTTCGACGTTTTATAAGTGCCCACGTATATGTGATGGCATATGTGAAATAAAATATTTTGATTTGATTTGCCCTAGAACAGCTTAAATATCTAGGTTCTTTTTGTCCAATAATTTAGTACATTAGGAGCTACATTATACAATTTTTGCTCAGCTGTTTATTTTATCAAAATTTGCAAGGTTGAGAGCTGGGCAAGACTGGTAGAAAATAATATTAATTTAATAAATATGATGGACATTGAATCGGCTCAGGCCAGCGCTTGGATGCCATAGGAATAAGACTAGTATTTAAATTCATAGCTATTATAAGTACACCTCATTATCGCCCTAATGCAGTGGGAATAGGGTATAATATCACCAGGTAGTTCTGCCAGAATGTTGACGTAAACACTCCTATAGTTTTATTGGCATCACTTCAAATGTTTACTACCGGATCTACGGTGGATTACTTACCACGTTAGTCATGGCTCTCGGATTCATTGTCTCCTAGTACCTGGATTGAGCCAAGGCTTTTCTTTTGAAGGTTGATACCTAGAAATAATATCATTTTGTGGGTAAATAAGATTACCTATTAATATATACTGATATTGAGAGCCGTGGTGGCCGGACTCGAACACACTGTGCAAGAAGAGGCAGAGGAAGACGACGTTCCAACTACCTGGATCCAATCGATCGGACGCTCAAGGACGGGAACGTCAAGAGTACTCGAAACCGACTAGCATGTATGAAGAGACTGATGAATGTCGACGAAGCGAAAGTGGTATGTAAGTCTAGAGAGAACTGGCGCTCTATACTCCCTGCCTACCCCGTTAGGGACTCGGCGTGATGATATGTATGTATGTATATATGTAAGTATGTACAGATGTTACCAGTCTACGTCTGCCTTCTACTTTGGGAACTCCTAAAGAAAGAAGAGAATTTACCGTAGAGTACCAAGTGTGAATGATGGTGTAGTTATACGGTTGAAGAAAGGCATGTTACATGCCGAGGATGTGGACTACCTGCTCCAAACCCATCGAACTCAAGGACACGAACGTCAAGAGTACTCGAATCCGGCGATCGTGTATGAAGGGACTGATGCAAGTCCATGAATAGAAAGAGGTATATCTAGGGATAACTACCCTCATGAAATCTGCTCGTTAATCATATTTGCGCCAAGCTTCCCTTAAACACAAAGGCGTTTCGCAAGCGACATGCGCACGCGCACGTGGTCGCAAATTATACCGCACGCAATGTGCTATTAGCAAAGAGCTCATTAGTAAGGTTTTTTGCGTTCCGGCAGATTGAGTGCCTACTGCCAATTTAGTAATAACAATAATTGTTATAACAGGAAGTCCTTCCTGGCCATAAATTATCATCTTTCTGTCGCTCTCGTGACTTCGTCCTCCAGAGACAATAGAATCGATAGCATATAAAAACACTGTTGTAGATATTTTTTACTCATTGTATATATATTTGTACTAGCTGTCCCGCCCAGCTTCGCTCGGATGAAAAAACAATGTTAGGGTTGGACAACCCTTATCACTTATGGGTATGAAAAGTAGATAGTAGCCGATTCTCAGACCTACCGAATATGCATACAAAATTTCATACAAATCGGTCCAGCCGTTTCGGAGGAGTATGGTAACTAACATTGTGACACGAGAATTTTATATATAACTTCACGCCTTCTCACAGAGGGTTTCCGAAGTGGTAGGCAGAGGTGTATAGGTAGAACACAGTCACTTTCCGCCAGAGGTATATATTTAGGTGTCAACATCACAAAGGGTGAGTCCGTCGCCGTTACTCAAGTATGACCATAATTACGCCCTTGAATTTCAATTCAAACGTATGCAGTTCTCCTCTCGATACTTTCCTTCACCGTAAAGCTCGTGGTGTGACTAATCACTGTACTTAAGTTGAGTAAAATTCATTGGTGCGGTTAGTATTCGAACTGGCAATCTTTCTGTTGTAGGCAACTACTTGAACCACTCGGACACCACGGCTTGTATGTTGTAAAATATTGATACATGGCTGTAACTGGTCGCGGAAGGGGTAGGCGAAGCTGTGAGGTAGTATCCACAGTCAACACACCCAATTTTCGTCGGAGATATATATTTTTTTTATACAACAAGAGTGGCAAACAAACCGGCCCACCTGATGGGAAACGGTTACCGTAGCCTATTTACGCTCACGATACCGAAGTATCACTTGCGCGTTGCCACTCTGTGTTCGGAGAGTTATAGTGTGTTGGCCGCATAATGGGTTTAATCCCTCTGCTTTCAACACAATGTAACAATCCTCCTCCCTCCCCAAGGAGCTCATTACTGGAAACCTTATTCACCACGTAGGAACACAACACAAAATGTGTTATTTGGCCACGGACTTCTGTAAGGTGGAGGTCCTGCCCCAGTCGGGCAGCTCCAAATTCGAACGGGAAACCCGTTATGCCCTACCTCTTATATTTATGTGCCAACTATGGCGATTTACCACAGGTAGGTTTTAAATACGGTTCGCATACGTTTTTGCATTCGTCAACTGGTTTCCTTTTACCGTAGAGCTCAAGTAACATTAATACTCAAAGGATAGAACGAGATTCGAATCTACAATGTTGACTTCGTAGATCACTATTTATCACTCAGCCCAAGCTCACTGCGTTGGTTATTGTATGATTAGGTAATAGCAAGGTGCGTATATTTGTATTGTATAGCTAATTTGCCGGGGTAAGTGACAATACAAGCCATGTAAATAGGTGACGTAACTCCTCTCTACAACTAATGGTTGTTATACAACTCGTCCTTGGCAAACACATTACCCTCCTTTTGTCTTCACAAGTTAGGTAATAAAAGCACCGACAATTCCGTACGACTTAAGCTTACCAACTTATAGAAATTTTGATTAATTATATTGATTAATATAATTATTTATATATAATATACCTGAAATACCTCTACCTATATATATCTCTGGCGGAAAGTGGGTGTGTGGGTAGTATTACCTATACTCCTCTGCCTACCTCTTCGGGGACCCTTGTGGGAAGGCGTGAGGATATTATTTTATTTTTTATATATAAGTGCGGCAATTCGTTCCAATATGAATGGAATATAATTAATGTTATCAAGAGTACGTGCTTAGTATATGTATGTTTGTTTCTTCTCTTAGAAGCTTCTAGAAACCTCTAGAAGCCAAAATAATGCTCAATTATTGTGATAAGGCACACGAAAATTTCGTCGTTTTTATTTTATCATATTAACACTCACAAAAAAACTTAAAACCGTGTTCGTGGTGTGTGTGTGTATAAAGTAATATACGAAAAACCTTCAATAATTTTGTTATCTTTGGTGTTATTTATTATAGCGTCCATAGGCGGCGGTAACCGCTTACCATCAGGCGGACCGCATGCTTGTTTGCCACCCAAGTGGTATAAAAAAAAAATTATATTGCATCGTAATGAAGAAATATTTACAATACCGTATTGTAAATGAATCTTAATTTTACTTCTAAAAGTTATTAGAAGCAGAATGAAGAAACCTTCACAAATAATTGTCATAAAAAAACTGTCTTAAGGAATTATAAATATGCTTAGAAATAGAGTTATTTCGAGATCTTCATATATAACAACATAGTATTTATTAATTGATGTAATTTATATCGACATAATTACAGACACGGATACCTATTTCGCAAATTGCCCAATAGCCCACGTGTACGGCCATGTGTCTCTAGGCGCCGTGAATACGCTTGATTTGATTACTGTGAGAACATGGTGGTAATTGCTATTTCTTTGTCGCCGGATACAAAACAAACTCCCCAAGGAGCTCATTACTGGAAACCTTATTCACCGCGTAGGAACACAACACAAAAAATTGTGTTATTTGGCTACGGACTTCTATAAAGTAGTATATGCAAGTGAAATGTAACTTATCTAGTTATTAAGCAAATAAACATTATGAATATTTTGTAGAAAAAACGTGAAAGGAAATAGTAATTTAAGATATATACATTCATAGTCAACTCACGTTGCGGCTCACTAAGTTGCACTTCACAAACTATGTAATGACTAAACATTTTAACGTCGTATTTGAATAATTCGAATTTTTAATACCACCAAGGTGTGACAAGCAGGCTGCGGTCCGAATCAAAATCAAAATCTTTTTATTTCACATAGGCCCAGGTGGGCACTTACAAAACGTCGAAAAAGAAGCACGGTTCGGGTTGGTCGCTTCCATGGAGAAGAACCGGCAAGAAACTCCATGGTTACTCTTTTCAAATCATTAGGCATATACAATATTTTTTTCGTTACAGCAATAGTACTTAAGTATGGGGGAACAACGTAGGCCCGACAATAGGTCGTTGCTTACTATACAAAGCATACATAAAACAAGATAATTATAACAGTGTTAGCAAGATCTAAGAATCTACAAAGCCTACAATTAGTAGAAGATCCGACGAGATTTATTTAGGTGCCAACGTGACAGATGGCTTGTCAATCGCCGTTACTCTAGCGCGACTATACCCTCATACGAATTTCTTCTCAGACGTATGAAGGTTTCCTCTCGATGTTTTCCTTCGCTGTAAAGCTCGTGGTGTGAATAATCACTGTACTTAAGTTTAGAAAAACTCATTGGTACGGTCAGTATTCAAAGTCATATGGTCGTGCTTGAGTAACGGCAATGGACTCGCCATCTGTCACGTGGGTACCTAAATAGTTCTCTGGCGGAAAGTGGGTGTGTGGATACCGCCTATACACTATACACAAGGGTCCCCGAATTGGTAGGCAGAGCCTACCAATTCGGGGACCCTTGTGGGAAGGCGTGAGGATATTCATATACGCAATAGGTTGATACGCAATCAGAGCATAATATTTTAAATACATAATTATGTATATTTAAGGGGCGTAGATGGGCGTCTAAGGTTTTAGTTTACATAAATTCGGCGTAGTTCTATCTCGTGACACAGTACACAATGATGTTGACACAAACTGATTAATTATGTGTATCGATTTATACTATTTATATATTTATTCTATTATCTTTGTTATTACTTTGTATTATAAATATAACGAATAAATAAGAAGTTAATATTATTATTTGTTCATGTTAAAATAAGTATACTCTAAGCATTGTTCAATACTATTCTCATTAAGTGAAGTATCGATTTATATATTTGCGTATATCTGTATACCTTTGACAGCCGTCTGGTCAAGTGGTTAGAGCTCCAGACTGCGAATCTTGAAGGGCAGCTATTTGTGTGATAAACACGAGTATTTTTACCTTAGTCTTGGATGTCCTATGTATTTATGTATATATCTATCTATATAAGTAAATATATCGTTGTCTAGTTACCATAGCACAAGCTTTGCTTAATTTTTCGACTATGTCAATTTGTGCGGAATTGACTCAAGGTATTTAATCTATTTATTTACAATAACAACAATTAATAATATTTACAAAGAACAGTTGAAACTAGCTACTTACAGATAAAATATTTGTCCCAAATCGGTATCCCGAGGCAACGTGCCAAGAAGACTTGCAGCATTGCCACGTTGGATAGCAATGCTGATTCTCTGCAGGGCCGCCGTAAGCGGGCGTGCAAGGCGTGCACCGCACGCGGGCGGCACGTCCAGGGGGGCGGCAAATCGGGCGGGCGACTCATACCTAATTCAAGTCATTGTACCCCTGACCGATCAACTCCTACGCAGAGGGCGCACATAGGATACCAACTTGGGGCGCCTGCAGCGGGCTAGCCGGTCACCGGCTAGGTAGCGCGCGACCAAAAGGCAATTTATATATTTTTTAAAATTTTTCACAATCATAATTAAGCGTCAATCATAATTCACCTCTGCCTAGCCCTTCGGGGACCCTTGTGGGAAGGCGTGAGGATATATTATTTTATTATAATTAAGCGCAAAAGATTACAAGGTGGCGGAGCAATCACGGAGGAAACACATTTATGATTTATGAGGTAAAAAAATCTATTATGATTGGTAATTTCTCTTATTTGAATTACTAGGCTGTTAAATGTTAAATAAAAGCTTATTAATTATACATCTAAATTAATGCAGATTCTAAAAATATATAGTTTCCGTAACCCCAAAGTATCTCATATTAAAATATTTTTTATTTTTTAGAAAACCTACCAAAGAGGATTGAGAAGATTTAATTGGTTTCTCCGATCACCAGCTCCACGGGTGAAGGTCTATTAAATTTTGTTAAAAAATTTCGGGTACCCTTGTGGGAAGGCGTGAGGATATTATTATTATTTAAATCTCAACATTCAAAATTTCGCAAATGTAAAGGCAAGAAGAGTTACCCTCATTCACGCCAGTTGATTTGTGAATATCGTAATTGTGGATTCGATCTAAGATCGTTACTCCGCACATTTTTTGAAGAGATCGCATCTCAACTGCATTCAAGCTTCCTATGACATACCTAGGATTCGCTGCCATTCAATTAAGTATGCACCAATATCGCATGGTGGACAGCAACTCGATAATTCTTGCTCAGAATTTTATTGCCCATCAACGCCGACATGGCCCCATTCACCTTATTACAGGCAGTTATCCTTCTTTCAATATCTTTTACATACTTTCTATACTTTCCATCTCGTGTGAACAAGCTTCCTAGATATACAAATTCATTCACTTGCTCTAGAATTTGCACACTCGGTCACTTGTTCATCTCTTTCGAAAACCAGAAACTTAGTCTTGCCAGCGTTTAGCCACAGCCCCTTCTTTTCACATTCTTTTTTCATTATGGCAACTAGTGACTGCAGTTCGCCCTCTGATCACGCCAGTAAAACCGCGTCATCGGCGTATAGTAGGCAGTTGACAACTAAGTTTCCACATCCGTTCGTTTTTAAAGGAACGGATGGAATGGAAAGGAATTAAGAAAGTTATCTAGATTTATAATGATCAGGCAGGCAAACATGATATACCATTGTTTGACCCCCCGTCTTCACATCAAACCAGGATGACATCTCACCGTTAACCCCAACGCACGCCTTGCTATCCCTATAGAGTGATTTCACGGCATGCAGTAGGGCACTGCTCACTCCATATCCAGGCAACACGTCCCAGAGTTCCTTTCGTGCGACTCTATCAAACGCCTTCTCTAAGTCGACGAAACCGCGGAAAACTTTCTGGTTAACATCCAAAAACCTTTCCGCGATTCCGCGAAGCGAGAAGGTTTGATCCATGTATCCTTTTCCTGGTCTAAATCCACATTGGGATTCCCAGAGAAACCTTTCGGATCGCACTTGCATTCTGATCCTGACGATCAGAATGCAAGAGCAATGCAAGATAAAATTTATAAAAATACATATGCTACTTAAAATAAATGTTTTATCTTGGTTGTATGGTTTTTTCCCCACCATAATGAGAAAACATTGATTATCCTTTTTTTGACAAAACTCAAGGGTAAGTAGGCGTAGGGCGGCATAATCGGTATTGCACGCGGGCGACGAAACAGCTAGCGGCGGGCCTGATTCTCTGAGTGAGATATGTTCCAGCCCGCCTGTCACGAGAGGTCTCGACTAGACGGCGCGAGACCTCTTTAAAAAGATGGTGAGCCTCAGGACCCCAAGGTCCCAGAGAGTTTCAACCGCATATGTAACAAATATGTAACCTGACCCGAGACAGGCATACTTGCGGTGCTTGAGGCACTCCTGCTGAGCAGCAGCGGCGCCGGCCGCCACCAATGTGTCAGGAAGATGGGAAGGAGCCAGTGTATCAACACACGTAGCGTCCCACACTAAGGGCCGACCCATCCTCCATGGCATCAGAGACATACCGCCCGGCCTCCAGCCATCGCTGCGAGCGAGACCCACTGGTTCCAGGACAGCAGGCACGCCGGCGCTGACCAGAGCCCGGCGTATCAAGTCATTTATGGAGGAAAGGTATTAAGTTATTTATTTACTTTCATATATATTTATATTTATATATTTATAGTAGTCCTGTATCAGAATTGACTATTTATATTATGTCTTTGAAATTCTTCTCAAATGTATGTAAGTTTATATACCTATATCTCGAAGTTTTCTTTCACTGTAAAGCTCCAGTGTGACTAATCATTGCACCTAAGTTCAGAAAACCTTATAAATAAGTACAAATTGCCGATGTTTAAACCTGTCATATTGACGTATAGTAAAAACATTTGGCCACCACGACGCTTTTAGAATCAAACGGGAAATACGGTTGCGTCACTTTTCACACACAATATTTAAACTGTCAAATGATCGTGGGAAAAACTTACACGGCAATACTCAATATAGTTCTTATGATAAAGGTTTAAAGTATATTTTGCAATGAATAGTGTACGAGCAAAATCGGTATATATTTAACTCGACCAATTTACAAAGTTATATCACGCGTTAATAATGTTGCGAATAATAATGGTAGAACTTAAGTACAGTGATTAGTCAGACCACGAGCTTTACGGTGAAGGAAAACATCGAGAGGAAACCTGCATACGTCTGAGAAGAAATTCAAAGGCGTATGTATAGTCGTGCTTGAGTTACTTACTCTTTGAGAAAGAGATTTCTGCAGGACCGGCAACACGCAAGCGACACCCATGCAAACAAGCCTGTTGTAAGCGTTCATAGGCGGCGGTAATCGCTTACCAACAGGTGGGTTGCACTATTCTTGACCACCTTAGTGGTATAAGACAAAAATGAACAGTCAGACAGACTCACATTCCTTATAATATCAGTATGGATGTCACGTAGCAACAGTGATATTTGATACTAGTACGCTAGTATCAAATGTCGCTATTGTCACGAATATTTGCATGGAACAATACTTACAAACCTCAAATTAATTACATTTTAATGCCTACTCCATTTAACACATCTAAATTTGTTTGCACGACGCCTGCCAAGTTAATTGTAAATCCTATACGGTTGTGTTAAAGTTAATTTTCCTTCAAAGTCGTTTTTTTTTCATGCCAGCTGTAAAGATAAAACGACTCGACTCTGTCAATGTCAAGTTCAATATGGTCCATTACGCTTTGCTCTTAGTTGCAGCACGAGGATTAATAACGATATTTAATCACGAATAACTACCTTATCGACATCTATTCCCATACATTTTTTGAAAAAGTGGCGTAATACGATATCAGCTGTTCAAGCTGGAACCTTAGAAAATCGTGGATATTTACGTATTGTTTTCCTGTGGTGAGTTTCCAGAACAAGGAGGCTGTGATGATAAGAGTTTCTCAAAGTTATCACTTTAATTTGATATAGAAGTCACATATAGAGCCGTGGTGCGAATAGCCACCTGCAACGCAAATACTGCAAGTTCGATCCCGAATGGTGAAGGAAAACTACATACGTCTGAGAAATTCAAATTCAAAGGCGTATGTATAGTCGTGATTGAGTAACAGAGATGGACTCGCCATCTATCACGTTGGCACCTAAAATATATCTCTGGCGGAAAATGGGTGTGTGGGGACTACGTATACACCTATGTCTACCCCTTCGGGGACCTTTATGGAAAGGTGTGAGGAAATATTATTATTATTACAATTCGATATGTACATAGCCGATATGAAAGTTACTTAGGTACCTAAATCAGTTATCAGCTGATCTCATTTGCTGCCTTTACATTCCAAGGGAGCGACAAACTAAACTTAACACGAACGATATCGTGGGTCACAACTATTGAATAAATATTTATGTAATGTCACCCATATGTCAGCCGAATATAAAATTCAAAATAATTCGTACGAGAATATAAAAAAATGACCTTCGAAAATTACAAAAAAACACATTGATTTGTAAATCAGTCTTGCGAGCAACAGGGTCATGTAAATCGCCATCAAATAAATATAGCCTTTAAAAACTCTGGTTTCCTGTGTAGCGACGAAAAACTCCCAGTGAATCGAAAAGCAGTCTCTATGTCTCTATATTTTGGTAGCACGCATACATGCTTAACTATGGGTGGAAAAGATTTTTCGCCTCGTTCGAATTTCAAAACTTTCAAATTCAAATTCAAATTCATTTATTTGCATCTAAAAGTTTACAGGAAATGAAATGTAACACATTATAAATAAGGTAAGTAATTTGAACAGTATAAATTTAACACCTTTGAAAAGCATTGAGTATTACTTACATTACTATTGTTTACTTAAATATGTACAGCTGGTACTTAAAATAGGAAAACCATGTGCTATAAGTACCAGCTTCCTTCCAATGACACAAATACAAATACATTTAAACTCAAGTATAACTGAACAACATAGTACAAAAAATTGTTTTTACTTTGTCCAATCATTATCATAATTTCAATCATACATACATACATACATATAATCACGCCTCTTTCCCGTAGGGGTAGGCAGAGACCACTTCTTTCCACTTGCTACGATCCTTACATACTTCTTTCGCTTCATCCACTTTCATTATTCCATTAATTTCAATCAATGGAAATAATAATAATAATATATCTTCACGCCTTCTCACAAGAGTCTAAGTAAGGATTGGGAGAGTTATCTAGGTAGTGCCAACACACCCACTTTTCTTCGGAGGTATATTTAAGTGCCAACGTGACAGATGGCGAGTCCATCGCCGTTTATCATAAGCCTTTGAAATTCTTCTCAAGAGTATGCAGCTTCCATTAGGATGTTCTCCTTCGCTGTGAAGCTCACAGTGTGACTAATGACTGTACTTTAGTTCAGAAAAACTCATAGGTACAGTCGGGATTTGAACTAGCAATTTTTATTAATTTGTAATCGACTGCTTGAACCACTGCCACCACGGACGAATTTTTAAGAAAAAAATTCTTTAATCTCACTTTGTTAATATGTCAAATTGAGTGTTGCTCCAGTAACTATACAGTCCTTTATTTTTAATAAAAAAAAATAAACCTTCTTTCTGATCAAGTCTA
>JACCPG010002998.1:0-66078 GCA_016069955.1 Drepana arcuata | reverse complement strand
AAAAAAAAAAGTTAAGTACGAAGAGTGTGACAATAAAAAAACAACATTAAATATACACAATATATAAATGTTACACCATGTATATCATAGGAAAGATAAACAGGAGGATTATCAATTTATCATCATGATACATAAATCTATCTAAATAAAATTAATGGTTGGTAAAATTCAAATCATTGTCTTTAATTGGTTGGAACACATAAAAGAAAAGCTTAAAGGCTACCGGCGGAAGTGGCTGGTTTAACCAATGAGCAAGTACCTACGTATAAGTATAGTAAGCCAACGGGTAATCGAATGGTCGGATCGCACTTCGCGGCAAGATCTCGCTCTTTGATAAGATAAGAACACGTGCGAGGGTAGACCTGCTACTGACGTGCTCAGCCTCATTTAAAAAAAAAGTGAAGCAATTAATAAGGTTGGCAAAGGTCGAATAACACCCACATTTCCATGCCGCAGTGTACAGAAAAAAAATTTTTGGTCTATAAGCACCCACTTTCCGCAAGAGATATATTTTAGGTGTCATCATACGCCTTTGAATTGCTTCTCCGACGTATGCAGGTTTCCTCTCGATGTATTCCATCACCGTAAAGCTCTTGGTGTAACTAACCACTGTACTTAAGTTTATAGTTTATAACGACTATGTTATCGCAGGTTTGAAAACGCACGATGAAACCTAATCCACACCAGATATTCACAAAACCGCAGCTATTGACGCTAAGAGATTGCGAGATGGTTTTATTTTATTTTGCGATAAGTCTAAGACAAAGTCGCGGTAGGAAGTTAGTACCAAAAACATTGGCAAAGTATACATCTTTTGTGCTCATCTCTGTTAAAGCACAGTGAATAGAAGCCATGAAATAAGGTACAGGCATCGACTATATACCTAAGTTCGAAAGGTACATTTTAAGTTAGAAAGTGCAGCGTGGTACAGTCGTCGAAAAAATACTACTTTGTTTTTTTTAATGTACAACTTAAGTTAATAAAGTTCGTATTTAAGGAGCCATTATTCCTCGTTTATTGCTCTTATGACAGTTATGACGTAACGCCGCAGACGCTGGAGTTAAATCAGGGCGGATAAACTTAGAGAAAATTATAATTTTCAGTTAAAGTTTTTGTGTTTTTTTTTATAATTAGCCACAAAAAAGAGTTATAGATAGCAAAAATTATCTCGCTTTTAATTATTTCAACATCAAAGCACAGTCGTCACACTCGTCATCACACACCGTTATTATGTGGACGTGAATTTAATACTTTTATCGTTCGTTCTATTTGCGTACATACATACTACACACTACACACACTACACAACATACAGATTGAGTAGAGCGCCAGTTCTCTCTAGAAATCCTTAGCTATGTAGCCTTTTAAAATGGATTTTATACATGTGACATAGAGAAACAACGACAAAGCTTAAGCTCTTTGTTCAGATTGTGGCTCTGAAGCACCAAATTATGTTCAGGTATTCCAGCTTAGTGGTACCAAATTGTGTTTGCGTGATCTGGCTTGGCGGGATGACTTTGTAGGACCAATTGGTGTGGATCCTTTTTTAATGAGGCGTTAGTATGTTAACTGAACTTCACTTTATTATGCGTGAGAAATGAAATCCAGCGTTATGAGAATATATACTAATTTAATGTTGTCTGTTACAATGCAAAAGGCCGAAGAAGTGTAAAAATGTGTCATGTCAAAGTAGCATTTGGCGGCAAACTTGAATGTTAAGGGATCTTGTAGGCACAAATTCTGTTAAGGCGACGTCGGTTGGTTCAGTTATGTCTGAATACTTTTCTTGAACTATTTTATCCTAAAGATCATTATGGTCAATCTCTGGTTGTTATAAGCTTGTAACATAGCAACTTTAATATCGATAATACACAAGTTTTAATACGAATTATGCAATTCACTTGTCTTATTGTTTGGAGCAATGATTATATTCGATTTGAATAGAATCGATCAGAATCGGTGCCCCGGAGAGCACGCAATGGGTACTAAATACTAATCTCTGCCCCGGGGGGAGTTTTGGAGAGAGACCATACTATTTTCTTCTCTCATTTGTTCCTCAAAAACGTAACAGGTAGCCAATAATCTAGAGAGGACTGGCGCTCTTCTCTCTCTATTTACGCCGTGAGTGGATAAGGTGCGTGCAGTCCATCTGATGGTAAGCGGTTACCCCCGCCTATGGCCGCGTTGTCGACCCAAAAATATGCTTGCCCGAAAAGCTATTGCTTAATAGGTGAGAAGTAAATTGGCCAATCAATTTTATGCATGTGCCTTATATGAGGTTAAATGGATTCCGAACGTATAATTCTCGATAGCAACATATGTCCGACATCTGACCTATGACTGAGCGATGAAAAAATGCGAACGATTAATAAAATATTGTTTCCGATTCGATTCGCGCATAGCGATTGATCTTTGCTAAACGATTATCGATATTTTATTCAGGTGTTCTAAAAGTGATCAGCGGGGAGTCCTTATATTCGAGTCAACGCTAATGCGATTATGTAATCGGTCACTCGTGTCGACGGGCGATAATTCGATTCGAATTATATCGATACACGCATAATCGATGTATCACGGCGGCGCTTTGTCATTGTGTTTATATACTTTACAATCACACCCAGGTTGAAGCCAGTTGAAACTGAGTAACTGAGTAACTGTAAAGATTAAGGAAGGCATGCTACGTTTGTTTTACCATATAGAAAGGATGATTGAAGAAAGATTGACGAAACAGATATACAAAGCGAAAGTGTGTGCAAGACGAAGCAGAGGAAGACCATGTTCCAACTACCTGGATCAAATCGATCGAATACTCAAAGATGGGAACATCAAGAGTACTCGAATCCGGCGAGTATGTATGATGAATGTGGACGAATTAAAGAGGTATGAGGTATGTAAGTCTAGAGAAAACTGGCGCTCTATTCTCTCCCGACCTCGTCAGGTATTTAGTTGTTGACATAGTCCAAGTATTGCTTAGTTTGAGCTTGAGTTAATAAATAAGGAATTGTTATAACTTCCCATTATATTTACGAGATAATATAGTTAGGAGTGTTTGTTAGAACACTCTGTTTAAGTATTTTTTGGTACATTGCACTTATACTAAAATAAAAAGTATTTTCTCAAGAACCTGACCATTTAACACGAAACCAGGTCTTTTGAACCGCATTCATTCATTACAGCAAAGAGTTTAGTTTGACAAAATATTAAACACGACATTTCACAACATATTTTCACGTCGCGGTGACAAGATCGATGTTCTGATAAGGAATGCAATAGACAGGGTGATACAATCTACATGACGACTTTAAACCACTTTAAACCTTAACACTTACAGTGTAAGCTACAAAATAATGTACGTTCTCATCAATCATCTCCACAGTTACACTATTTCGTGCTATTAGGAAATGTAGCCTATTTTTTTAGCGCTAGGGTTGATAGTCCAGAATGGCTTGTTCCCGAGCGCGGTGTATATCAACACAAAGTGTTGTAATTATAAAACACGGATAATAATTACGTGTGTCGAAACCTGTGATCCGTATGAGATGCTGCACATATCCAAAAGGTTGTTGACCTGCATCGTGACTTGATTAATTAGACGAGCGATCCGCCACCGGATTATGTATCTTTGATGCTATCATTTCTTTGTAAGTTACACTGAGTTTCGAGTACCAAGACTATTTTAGTAAAGTACACACTAATGTGAATTTAAAAAAAGTTTTAATTAATAAAGCAATCAAATTAAATGCACCATAAAGCACTCGAATGGATAACCTCCTCATTTTTTTCTATTCGGTTGAGAAGAGTGGTGGTCCAGTGCCAACATAGATATAAGAATATCAAGATAGATATAAGAAATCATAGCCTAGCCCTACCATATGAATCACTCCATATTGGTAAGAAACGCTTGAAAATCCATTCAGCAGTTTTTGAGTTTATCGCGAACACGGACAGAGTAACGGCGGGGACTTTTTTAAACGTATTAGGGATAGAATCTTCTAGTGACCTCTCCTGACAGGCGGGCTGGAACATGTCTCGCTCAGAGAGTCAGCATTGCTATCCAGCGTGGCAATGCTGCTAGTCTTCTTGGCACGTTGCCTCGGGATACCGATTTGGGACAAATATTTTATCTGTAAGTAGTTAGTTATACAACGGCCTTTGTAAATACTGTTAATTGTTATTGTCAATAAAATATAAAATAGTGTTAGAATAAATTTATAATCTTTTTGAATACAACATTCCCAAATCAAACAAATTTTATTCGACACTACTAAATTGTTGTATGATAAACAATATGATTGTTATGTATCATTGCAAATCTGACCTCAGTAACAATTGACCCAGCATGAACAATACCATTTTATTGTTGATAATTGCAATCCATGTTGTATAGAATTAAACAAAATAACAATTATTTTGCAATTTAACATTGGTAGTCTGGCAGCGGACTGTTCTCCATTGCTATAAAGTATCTGAGAAGACTATTTTGTTCTCAATACCAAAATAGTAGGTTCATTAACCATAGCCAAGCCGCGCGGTTTTTCCCGCGATAAATTTATTTCATTGGTTTTTTTTCTTCAAAAATTAATATATCTGTGCCAAATTTCATCCAATTCTGTTTAGTAATTCTGACATGATTGCGTAAACATCACTCGTAAACTCTCGCATTGATATAAGTAGAATATTACAGAGACTGAAGACGCCTGTCAAAAGATTTATGGTTTTGGTTTATGGTATCACGCGTCAGTTGTTCAATTTGTCAAGTACAGTTCTGACACCCCAACGATAGAGGGCGTTACGTATGTGTATGTTCGGTTTCCAAAGCAAAAATGTTAGTAATAATAATTATGTATTAGCTTAGAGAAAACTAGGGTGGTGTCCTTCCATGGTTAAGGAATTTGTCTAAAGCAGCCTCTGCCTTTCGTCAGAAGCGACTATATTGGCTTGCCTAGACCCTAACCCTGAGTAGCTAGGGCTCTGGCTGTCGCATAGTGAGTGCCCGGGGTAGAAATCAACCCACCCTTTCCTATATTACCTACGGTCGGGTAATTAATACCAAGTTGTCGTTCCATCAACCTCATATTAAGACTTGAGTGAGGTTCGTAATAGTGACTTAGTGAGAATTTTAGGGCCAGAAACAATGTATTGGTTAATAAATAGCATTAACAATAAGTTTATAATAAGACAGAACGGAATATGGGCTCTGGTGGTGAGCATCGAAACCAAGAATTGAAATGCAAATATTTTCGCACTCCATGAGCTTAAAATATACTTCCAAATATAAATCTTGTTACTTTCGTAGCCAAAGCAATTTAAATAAATAGCATTATATCTCAATTCTCGTTCTGAATTCTCGACCTACACGCAAGTTTTCATCACCCCGCCGACACTGACGTAACTCGTGCAAATGTCAAACACGAAATTTCTGAACGAACGTATGCCGTGAATGATTGATTGGGGAACGAATGATTTGCCTGTCTTTATTTAATTTTGACTCTCAAACGCACTCAGTGTGTGGCATTGCTTTTGACGTGATGTAAGGATCTATATTATGTATCTTAACATATTCACTATTTTAACTCAGAAAAGGTCATAGAATAAGTAGATCTATTATAATTGTTCTGAATGATTTACAAGTGCAATAAGTATAAATTAACCTGTATTTAGATTGTACCAAAGTAAATGGAAGACTAAAAGGAAGGCAAAAGGGAACTATGAAGGAACGAGTCCCATAGACCGAACTATTCCTAGGAGCTCTTAACTTCTGTTGGATAGAGAACGGGAGATCCCGTTGTGTCCTACCTTTCATTGTCTCTAAACACGCGTTCCCTATCAAGTTTTACCGCCATCTCACCTCAATCAAAAGCCGAGTAAGTATTAATTTGGACGCGCGTGCTCGCAGCGCGTGCAATATGCCAGATCGTTTGTCAGTGGTGCGTGCGCGCAGCTCTGGCGTAGGGCTGTCAATATCCCGTAACTACATAACAGAACCTAGTTATGTATATTACGCTAAGATTTTTAGTATAAGTATAGTAGTTATGTATAAGCAGATATACAAAGCGAAAGTGTGTGCACGACCTAGATCGAATCGATCGGACACTTAAAGACGGGAACGTTAAGAGTACTCGAAAACGGCGGGATTTAATGGAGAGACTAATGAATGTGGACGAAGCGAAAGAGGTTAGTCTAGAACTTGCGCTGTATTCTCTCGGCCCACCCCGTTAGAGACTCAGCATGATGTTATGTATGTTTGTATGTAATTATGAACGAATACATCGTAATGTAACGTACTAGTAAAATAATTAACCATGTAAGTTAGTGACTATGTTTGTAACACAATAATATCAGAATAGCTAAACGGAATTTAATAAATTTCCGCACAGAGATAGACTATTAGCTGGATTAACACATAAAATAAGTTTTATTGTGAAAAATCCACAGCGTAAATACACGAAATTTAATGAAACAGCAGGGTCATGACGAAATTTTATGAAATTTGACAGTGAAATATCTCTTAATATGACAGCCCTAGACTGACATTACAACGAGACTGCGCTTGCGCAACTAGTATGCCAAAACTAACATGCGCGGCCCTTGCGACATGTGATTGATTAAAAAGTTTACTCCTATTGTTTTACGCAGAACGACCGGCCGGTAATTATGTGAAATTACCAACGTCATCGCTAATAACAAAATGTCAAACGTGATGGTATAAATTATGATGGCTGCTTACATGACTGAGTTTAGTGAAAAATTATGCTGCATCACGCTATGTATTCGTATATGTAATACGTTTTATAACATTACTAGCTCAACCCCGCGGTTCTACTTGCGTATAATTTTTTCATAAGTAGATTTTTTCTGGAATAAAAAATTTCCAATGTTGTAGCTCATAATCTATCTCTGTGCCAATTTTTATCCAATTTTATTCAGTAGTTTTTGCGTGAGAGAGCATTAAGTTTATTATAATAGGATAGCAATAGCCTTTTGGAATGCGAACTCATAAAGAACTGAACACATTTGGGACCAGCGAAAAATTTCACCATTAAAGATTTACAACAATTGGTTTATTACTTATGTCTGCACTACTTGTACCCCGCGGGTTTAGCCGCTTCAAATTTGAATATCCGCACGTGGGCGGTAGCAGCCATAAGCCTTCGCCTATTGACGAGATATCTAATGCAAAAAGATTTTGTGATTTCTGAGATTAGAGACATTCTGGCAATACTGTTTTTTTTTTTATTATTTTAATTATTTTGATTTATGCTTTTTTTTGTATAGTAAGCATTGAGCTCCTATTGGTGGGCCTACACTGTTCCCTCATACTTAAGTACTAATGCTGTAACATAATAATATTGTTATTGTATACCAAATGATTTGAAAATAGCAACCATGGATTTTCTTGACGGTTCTTCTCCATGGAAACGGCCAGCCCGAACCGTGCACCTTTTTCGACGTTTTATAAGTGCCCATCTAGGCCTATGTGAAATAAACTATTTTGATTTTGCATCTTTTTAATATTAAGGTTGATAACTACACCGGCTACAATACACAGACAAGTTAAATTACTGTGTCCGTAAATTTACATGGATGAGCCAAACATTGACCGGAATAATTCCCCAAAATAGCCACTTTTAGACGTAAAACAATTATAGGCAGACGACCCGAGACCAACGTTGGACTGGTGACTGAGCGACGACCTCTATACAATGGTCTTAGCAAAAAATCGTGACTACTTTGATTGCAACTAATCTTAGTGAGACGTATTAGGAACATTTTCGGTTTTTTGTATGGGTAATAATGTTTAATTCGAAATGGATCTTTGTTTTAAATTAGTGCCCAGAAGGGAGGTTATGACGTTTGTATATTACCAACCAATTTTGACGTTTGACGGCACCAAAGGTGGCAACTTGACAGGTTTGTCGACGTGTCGAGTTTGCTGTTCTACCATCCGCGAACCTTATTCGTCGCGTTGGCACTTTAATATATCTCTGGGTATACATAAATATCTATAAAATTATACTCTTGCATACGCCCTTGGAAGCCTTTGTGGGAAGGCGTTAAAAGCCATATTTCTAAATATGAGTGTTCAATATTTTCGAAGTAAGCCGGAACTTAAGCATCTTACTTCTTTAATATAAGTTCAAACTCATTATATAACGAGTTCACAATCAAAACATTCTTTAAAGATTCCCACAAAAACTACAGCGTAAATCACATCTTTTTTTTGTTACTTTAAAAAGAGAAAAACCGGAGAATGTGATTTAAGTAGGGCCCTTAAAGGTGTGAAGAATAATTTCGGTAGCATAAAAAGGGCAAAAACGCAATGATAAAGTGCCTGTTGTTTCGATTCGATGAAGGATTTCAAGAACCCTCCTCATTCTCGTTGTGTAATCGCTAATCAAGATGTTAAAAAAAGCAGTGAACAGACCCGAAAATCTCTTGTAAAATTAAGTCTGCAGCAAAAACTCCGAGCGAAGAAAGAGCTTTGATAACTGATGTCCCTCGTAATGTCCGTTGACCTAAGGACGGAGACTTTTGAAACGATTGATAAATGTACTGGATTCGGACATTCGTGTGGGCCCCGCTCTCTTTTTGAGTCTAATTTGATCTGAAGTAACTGAATTATATTAAGGTTGTATGGGCTTTGGTTGGTCGTTTTGGACCACATACTATAAAAGTATTCGTTTTAACTACGATATGTAGTATTATGTATATATTTTAAATCTGTACATCTGTTATAATGTGCAAACTAGATTGAAGAGATTGAAAGTTCGAGATCACAATGAGCATGTCACATTAAGTGAATCTACAATGTCATTGATGGAATTGGAACTGTCTGAAGCTACCCTACATTACATGCTATGCTTTGGCATAGAGCACATAATAGCCATTACTCTGCAACGCTGTGCCCTAAACAAACAATATCTATTAATGTAATAATTAATAAATTTGAAATGTTTTTTTTTTTAATTTCCCGAGGTCCCGTTCAAGCCATTGACTGAGATCCTAAGAGAAAGCCTCGTATTAAACAAAATTTTAATTGCTGTACAAAATAATTGCCGTGCGATGCCTGACCCCGTAATGAAGGGTTTTATTAAATCAACGTCAGAGTACCATTATCCACGGTGATACGCCATCAATCAAAAACGCCATAAAAAGAGGAACTCGTTCTTACACTCTAGATATAATCCTTGGGATCATTTTATAAATATTTATATACGTTTCGAGTTGAAAGAGTCGAGTCGTGGTGGTGTGTGCGTGGTGGAGTGCTTTGAGCAGTGGCCTGCACAACAAATATTGCCCGTTGGAACCCCCACTGTAGCAATGATCTTTTCTGAATTTATCAAAAGTGATTAATAACACCACGAGATCACGTTGGCACCTAATATATCTCTGGTGAAAAGAGGGTGTTGTACAATTAGGATGTCATCTATATCAATAGGTTCTATAATCCCGGGAAATAGGTCCTAAAGGGGTGTGAAGATACGTTATAAACATCCAAAAATATATATTTCGGTAATAATAGCCGCATTCTTATTGTATGAGATGAGTGATATAACAATAAAATATGCACTATATTTTCAACAAATCGTTTCCATTTCGAACACTTACTTTTTTAAGCTCAAAGCAATAATCAAATCTGTTTGAAAATGTCTTGCATAAAATTTTAATATTTCTCCGTCTGTATTATAATTATTTCAACGAAAATCATACGAGATATCCAACCTCTTCTACCCATCTGAGAAGATACGAGGGCCTGACATTACCCATTAATTCAAAACCTCTGTAAATTGTTTCGATGGCAGCACATAATTAATTTTCTCATTTTGAATCAAAAACCCAAAGTGTGAAAAAGGATTTAATCAAAATCCTTGCAGATATCTGTGCTTACAGATATCAGCTTGTACATCTGCCAATTTGATAAATAATTGATTTTAGGGTTAAAATTAGGTACTTCACATTTTAAATTATACACGACTGGCTTTGCAAGGTTCCACAAGCGTTAGCTATACTAATATTATAAAGCTGAAGAGTTTGTTTGTTTGTTTGAACGCACTAATCTCAGGAACTACTGGTTGGAATTGAAAAGTTTTGTGTTGGATAGTCCATTTATCTAGGAAGGCTTTAGTTTTATATAACATCACGCTACGACCAATAGGAGCGAAGCGTATATTATATATAATTACAGCTCTTGCGCTACACTTGCGCGTTGCCACTCTGTGTTCGGAGAGTTGTACTATATTAGCAGCATACTGGCACTAATTTCCTCCCTCCCCAAGGAGCTCATTACTGGAAACCTTATTCACCGCGTAGGAACACAACACAACACAATAGTGTTATTTGGCTACGGACTTCCATAAGGTGGAGGTCCTGTCCCAATCGGGCAACTCCAAATTCGAACGGGAACCCCGTTATGCCCTACCTTTGGGGGACAAACAGGTTTCTTCAATAAACAGGCTGAAAAACACCAATATTTTAAATCGCATTACTACTTCCTGCGATATTAGTTAGTAAATAATAGACAACAACGACAAATACTTTTCTTTACCATAGCTTTGAACTTTAACCTCATGCCAGACCCCCAAAGGGCAGCAGTCACGCTATGATAGTTCGTAAAAATGACGTGTATAATTAAAAATGTTCTTTGATATAGCTAAGCGTCAGTTCTAAATCAGTTGTGGGAAATATTGAGAAGCAGGTTCAAAGATTGATGTCTGGGAAGAAATTCATAGAAGACGAGACTGAAAAGTTGGATTCGTTGTTCATGGCCCTGGTATGTAGAAAAGCTAGTTTAGGCGAACTAGGTGCTATTACATCACTGCCTCCTTCGGTGCCTTAGTGGGAGAGTGTGAAGAGAGCCTGGAATTAATCTCTGTGCAATATTTCATCTAATTCTGTTCAGCCGTTCAGCCTGACAAACATCCCCATTAATATAAGAACGATATAAAAGCTGCTTACGTAACATATAGATGAATCAAATTGTCTAAGCCAGTTGGAACGCCCAAAGGGTATCTCATTATAACCCCCTCCCAAAAATGCCACAATCCTTTCGAGTTCCCGATTATCTATGGTAGTCGTTAGAGATAGAAAAAAATACAGGAACATGTCGGGAGTTAATCTCGGCTATTCCGTAATGGGTTTTGCTGGTAGTATGTTCGGATAGGTAATTATCGTACTTTATGGTGGTTTGGTTCTCAAATACGGCTTGAAGAGGTTCGGTAACAAATTGGAGTTCATGGCACAATGGGGCATACGGACAAACAATATAGCTTGCAACATGTAGCGGAACCCCTAAACATTAAGGAACTTAAAAAAATTTATTACTTGCTTATAGAAGAGGTAGATAGAAAACGATACCCATATATTTTGATGCTGGGCAAGGCTTAGGGACAGCTACGAATCGCTTCAAAGATTTTAATCACACATGAATAAGACAAAATAATAAGTTTAGACTGCATAGAGACCTTCAAGAAGGGGTTAACAAGATTCCTGAAGAGTATCACGGTAACCGCTTACCATCAGACACAGCGATTGCTTGTTTACCATCGTACTTAGAAGCATAAAAAAATTAATGTACAGATAGTACTGCCTACCAAAGTTTGCATCCACAATATTGACTTAGCAGATGTCTACTTAAATCACTCGGCCACAGGCGGTTAGTTTTGAGGAATTGCTTTTATAATATCTCAAGACATTAACAGAGCCTCCTGAAGCAATGGGTGTCGTTTTTTAGTCCCGAGGCCCATTTCGGGACCACTCACGGCTGATGTTATCTGAGCAGAGCGGGTCATCCTTTACTGACAGCAATTACATTGACATGTTGTGACAAGCATGGATTATAGACTTTTGGGCCTCTGTCCATGGGGTAAGGAATGGGAATGGCTGATAAAGGCTTTGGTGTTGTAAGAATTCCGATTGCTTTTGAATATGTTTACAAAAGCATATCATTGTTAACCAAAATTGAATCTAATTACATTGATGATGTTACTAGGCGACTTTTGCGATATCATCATATTAAATCACGGGGTAGGCAGAGATATTAAGAGCGCCAGCTTTAGACTTGCATACCTCTTTCGCTTCGTCAATATTCATCAGACTCTTCATACATGGTCGTCTGTTGCGAGTATTCTTGACGTTCCCGTCCTTGAGCGTCCGATCGATTTGATCTCGGTAGTTGGAACGTTTTGGGATTTCAGCTTGTTAAAAATCTCTTGAAAGGAAGTGTATAGGGAAAGAGAGGAAAACCAAGATTATCATACGAGAGTCGGATCTAAGCCATTGTCACTATGCATTCCTTTGCGTGAGGACATAACTCTATAAAATCTAGGCCACCACTGGCAAAGCCAGCAGACCTCATCACAATTCGTGCGTTGACAGTTAATAGACAAATGGATCCGTGTTATTATAACCATAATCGTTTCTATGTGTGAATAGATCACTATGGCGTGTCAAGGTTCTCGTGCGACGGTAAAGTGATGGAAATACTATTATTGTTCAACTCTGATAGGTCAGTCGCTTTAGTGGACTTTGAGCGGAGTGTTTGCCGTTTCTTCCCCTAATACGCTCCTTCTTCGAAACGATGGTGAGGTAATTTTGCATTCTACTAATACATACATACCTATGATCACGCCGAGTCCCTCACGGGGTACGCAGATAGAAAAGAGCGCCAATTATTTCTAGACTTACATGTATAAAAAAATGTTTGAGGATGTACGGATGTTTTTTATACAAGAACGTAAAAATACGTCATGCTAGCACGGCTGAACGTAATTGGATGAATTTTGGCATATATAGAGAATATTACAGGCTAATATGTTTTATTATTGAAAATAAAAACCACTCTTGCCATTATCAAATTGAAATGAAATCGCGGGACACATGAATCTAATATTTATAACGTTCAGTCATAGTAAAATAACGATAAAAAAAATACCTTATGATAATTGAATTTGATGAACGGCAAAGAGACGTTGTACCTATCTACACTAAGTTAAGGAAAAATTTGGCCTTTTAACAGAAGTACAAACTTAACAAGGTCACAATCAAATGATAAAAGATTTTGCCCTGCCAGCCAAATCGCATTAATAACTAATCGAATAGCAAATACGTCCCATACATCTCAATCTGATAAATTTCATGCCCTGAACACACCTAAGGGCTTTACTAATGGAGAAATATGAATTGGTTAGCTATAAAGCATTGGCAAACTGGCCCTCCATTCGAACCAGCGTAGTGATCTAGGACTATTCGCATAGGTGTGTCAGGAGCTTTACTTAAGAGCGTGACCAATACGCACGCCTTACGATGTGAACTAATTATGTCGGACCGATATCACTATATCAAATTTATTAATTTATTAAAACTAGATGTGCCCCTTGTTTTCACCCGCGTAAAATTGTATTTGAATTTGAACATATTCCGTGTTCATGGATTAATACGTACTGGAGGATATGATCCATCTCTGTGCTGTGCTGTGGCGTGATTGAGTAACAAACCTTACAAACGTTAACATTCATAATATTAAGCAACCTCGCCCAACATCCTCGATCGCTAGGCGCCCATTGGCCAAATTTCCTACTGTAAATTGGAGCCTCTAGTTGAATTTAGAACGCTACCAATACTGGAAACTGCATTCATACCCATACAGTAGTTTAGGTGATGCGAACTATACTATTATATATATGCGAGTATATACTATACATATATACAGATAACAGTGTTAATGTGGATTTTATTTCTCTCATAAACTAGCCATTTTGGTATCTCTTCACCATCTACAATGTACAGAGGGCCTGGTTAAATTTTATTACATGTATATATGACACAAACCGTATGTATCACGTCAGCTCTTAATTATCGATTATTAAGATACAAGACATAGGTACATAGACTGTAGTCAGAGTTGGCAGTCTGTTGACCGTCCATCTAGGCTTATATTGTTGAAAGATTAGTCTTTGGCAGTGTTCAATTAAATACATTTACTTGTATGAAAGTAGGTGTTGTCTGTAAGATATCTCCAAGTGTGATAAGACCGTACTTTGTGTGTACTATTTTAATATGGTGCATAATGTATATATATAAATAAATAGAAAAATTTATAAAAAGGCCGCAGTGGCCGAGTGGTTCGAGCAGTTGCCTGCGAAGCAAAGGTCGCAAGTTCGAATCCCGTCTGTACCAAGTCACACCACGAGCTTTACGGTGAAGGAAAACATCGAGAGGAAACCTGCATACGTCTGAGAAGAAATTCAAAGGCGTATGTACCTATGTATGTATAGTCGTGCTTGAGTAACGGCGATGGATTCGCCATCTGTCACGTTGGCACCTAATATACCTCTGGCAGAAAGTGGGTGTGTGGGTATTACCTAGACACCTCTGCCTACCCCTTCGGGGATTCTTGTGGGAAGGCGTGAGGATATATTATATAAATAAATAAAATGATAGATACTTTATTTCGAAGTTGAATTTGGTTAACACCCATTGACAACAGATAATAATCATAGAATGATTTACTTAAGTTTGACAATATCTGTTCATATTTTCTTTGAGATAAGGAGATATAAACGAAATACGAAGCAAATATTTGGTAAAATATACCAGAGAGCGGCCATACCTTAACAGCGATGGTTTACAAAAAAAATCGTAAGTAAATACCACCATTATCCGTGCGACTGTACCCAGGTGGTTATGTATCTAAAAAAAAGTAAAATCTCACGACATGGGAAAAATCCTTATCGAAAACCGCAAGAGATGTACTTTACACGATAAAACTCCTGAGCGCTATACGAAACTTCCTTTGGCGACCACGAGAGGGTTCGTTTGGTAAAAAAACGAGGGACAAGGAACTTGATCCTTCGTCCTGTAGGCACTGCGACCACATGATAGGTGGTGCGGCCGCAGTAAAGATAATGTATTATACTTACTGCCTTCCACGAGGACGCGCCCCACCAATTTCCAGTCAACGGGGTCGCGGGTTGCGGGTAGAATGACTCTATTAATTGTAGTGCGTGTGCACTCATTAGTAATCAGTGTTTACCGATAATACTCAAACATTACTGGAAGGTTGCACAGGGAATGATAAAAGTGGTGGAATCAAGTATGTTTTGACGACCATCGGATCTAGTGGTTAGAGCTCCTGACTGCGAAACTTGAGGTCGCGGGTTCGAATCCCGCTGAGGGCAGATATTTGTGTGATGAACACGAGTATCTGTACCTTAGTCTTGGATGTCCTATGTATTTATATATTATATTATATAAATGTATATATATCTTTATATATTATATATATCTATCTATATAAGTAAATATATCGTTATCTAGCAGCCCCGGATCTTCAATTTTTTTTAGGTGGGGCAAAAACTAAAAAGTGCCGCCCCCGCCCACTAACATTTTTTTTTACCTTTAGTGTGTGTTAACAGTGTCTGTTTACAATATTTGAAAAACCGCGTTTTAATAAATGCATTCTGCAGTCGCAGACCGCATCAAGAATGGGTATCTGAACAGCTAGCCTGTCCACCGACAGATGTGTTTAAGAGTGTCGATGTTTGCTGGCAGTTCCTTAAGTCCAGCATGTTATGCACCGCGAAAGAGGTTTGTGGCATTTCGAAAGGGCGGACAACCAAAAGTTGCGATGGTTGGTGGGATGATGAAGTAAATAAGAAGTTAAAAAGAAGAAGGATGCAAGGCAAGACAATTTAGCTATGTCCAGCTCAAGTGAAAGTATGAAAGAAAAGTCGAAAGAAAGATATCGATTGCAAAAAATTCGCACGATAGAAATAATAGCACAGGAGCGTGAAAGGTTTCTAATGAAGGTAGACGAAAAACTGGCACACAATTTCAAGGACAACGCAAAACTTTTTTGGGGGGAGTTAAGAAGTCCAGAAGTTGTGTCACAGCTAGTAGCAGGATGAATGTGATTCTTTCTAAGGACAATAACATACTGACAGACAAAACAGACGTCCTCACGCGATGGAGTGAATTTTACAAAGATATGTATGATGATGATGCCGCTGATCTACTCATAGATCTGCCTCCAACAGAATCTAGCGAGGATCCTTTAGCGGATAAAATAAGTATGGGAGAGATTGTAAGAGCGATCAAAAGTCTGAAATGTGGAAAAGCAGCGTGAAAGGATGAGATGACAGCTGAGATGATCAAGTACGGTGGACCAGCGGTCTGGGACGTCATCTACTTGCTATGTAACCTGTGCTGGGAAACGGGTGATGTTCCAGACGACTGGAGGCGAGCAGTCATTGTGCCTTTCTATAAAGGAAAGGGATCACGATTAGACTGCTCAAACTATAGAGCTATCAGCTTGGTCAGCTTAGCTACAAAGTGTACACGAAGATCCTGACGATCAGAATGCAAGAGCGATCCGATAGGTTCCTCTGGGAATCCCAAGGTGGATTTAGACCAAGAAGAGGATATATGGATCAAACCTTCTCGAATCGCGGAAAAGTTTTTGGATAATAACCAAAAGTTTTTCTGCACTTTCGTCGACTTAGAGAAGGCATTTGATAGTCGTACGAAAGGAACTCTGGGACGTGTTGCCTGGATATGGAGTGAGCGGAGTGAAAATGGGAAACTTAGTGGTCAACTGCCTACTATACGCCGATGACGCGGTTTTACTGGAGTCATCAGAGGGCGAACTGCAGTCACTAGTTACTATAATGAAAGAAGAATGTGGAAGAAAGAAGGGGCTGCGCCTAAACGCTGGCAAGACTAAGCCTCTGGCATTCGAAAGCGATAAACAAGTGACCGAGTGAATTTGTATATCTAGGAAGCATGTTCACATGAGATGAAAAGTATGAAAAAGATATTGAAAGAAGGATAACTGCCGGTAATAAGGTGAATGGGGCCATGTCGGCGTTGATGGGCAGCAACAGTCTCAGCAAGAATGCCCGAGTTCCACAATGCGATATTGATGCCTACTTTATCGTATGGCGGCAAATCCTGGCAGCAGTTAATATGCAGTCTCTTCGAAAAATGTGCGGAGTCACGATTTTAGATCGAATCCGCAATTAAGAGATCCGCAAATCAACTGGAGTGAATGAGGGTGTGATTGTAAAGATGAAGAAAAGCATGTTACGTTGGTTTGGACATATAGAATGGATTAGTGATGAAAGATTGACGAAACAGATATACAAGCAAAAGTGTGTGCAAGAAGAGACAGAGGAAGACCACGCTAACTAGCTCGATCAAATCGATCAGACGCTCAAGGACGGGATCGTCAAGAGTACTCGAAACCAACGAGCATGTATGCATGCATGGAGCATGTATCCGGGTAATGTCTGAAACGGCTGGACGTGTGAATTTGCCGCCCTCTGAATTTGCCGCCCGGGGCATAGGCCCCGGCTTGCCCCCCCTTAGATCCGGCCCTGTTATCTAGTTACCATAACACAAGCTTGATAACTGACTTGAATAATTATCCTTAAATACAGAACCTCCTCATCGCTACCTCGTAAACTTCCTGCGAATCTTATCAACCCTCCGAAACCTGTTCCCGGATCAGTGACCTCAATCAGGATCTAACTTCCAGTGATTGCAGGCTTCGGCGCTACCGATCGAGTTTGATGGGAGAGCTGATGGGGTTATTCACTCTACGAGTCCTTATTTTACTGCATTCAAGGATAGTAACATTATCCGCGGTAACATTATATATGTTATGTATTATTAGGATAGTAATATTACCACTGGTTATAAAAATCAGTTTAAGAATAGGCAGAGGAAAAGGACACTCCAGCGGGAGCGTCAAGAGTACTCGAAACTCGAAGCAAGTAAGAAGAGACGACAGACGAAGCTGGACGGAGCGAAGGAGGTACGTCTAGAAACCACTGGCGCTCTATTCTCTCTGCCTACCCCGTTAGGTAGGTAATATATAAAAGCATATACTATAATATATACACTAGCGGCTATCATTCACAAACGCCACCAATACCAAACAATATCCTACAGCATATTTCATTAGCTCTCTATACACTGTCACTACTGGGCAAAGGCCTTCTCTCTCCCCACTTCCCGCGATCGATCGCTAATTCCGACCAATTGTTCAGGTCTCGTCATATTTTTCTTAACCGTCCACGTCTGCGCATCAAGTTCAAGAAATACAAATCTATTTGTAATATAGATGCCCAATAGTACCAGTTCCAATCCGCAGACATATTTAAATACGAATAGTTCGTAGCATCTATGATTTAATTCTGAAATCGCAGCCTCATTGTCTAGGCAGAGATATCCCGTGCGGCGCCTGCGCAGGTCAAAACAACTCTTACTCAGCACTATTATTGCCGCCACGACTTGATGAAATGATATATTGAATTAGGTTTTAGATCATTAGAACATTTAATGTCGAAATTAATGAAAAAATTAATATTACTGATTAATAAAATAGAAGTGTCTGTTAGTAAATCAAAATAATAGCTTTTTCTAAATGCTAATAAAAACTCTATCATTAAAATGTCTGTTCCCCCTATTGGGTTTTCGTGGAGCATAAATAGGCTACGGTAACCGCTTCCCATCTGGTGGGCCGTAAGCTTGTTTGCCACTCTTGTGGTATAAAAAGATCGTTACAATCCAAGGGAGTGTATAAACAAAGGAACCGTGAGTGAAACTGCGAGCCATAGCTAGTTTCTTAATCAATACAAAGATTATCTCCAAACAGACACACTCATTGTGTGTCTGTTTGGCAACACAGCCTTGATTGTTCGTGGGAACGCGCCGTCTATCAGGGGAATAACTATCATCCTTAGATGTTACAATTATTTGCTTAGGGTGTGTTGGGGTCACTATCTGATCACCTAACGTGACCCTGACACGCGATCGCAGATGTGACCTTTTGATGTTTGGAGTGAAGGCTAGTCTTGTTCGTGTTGATTTGAGATGTCGTGACTCGAACTTGCAATCTTTGTGTTGCAGACAACTACTCGAACCACTCGGCCACCACAACCTTATTATTATTATTGCTAGTGGTCAGATGGTGACAAACAATGTTAAGTAGCTTTGCCTAATGGGTGAGAATAAGTTATACAAATCTTACATTAGATTTAGATATCCTTATTTAAGGGTTTTTAAGTCTAGCTGTCCCCCGCGGGTAGTAATTATTGGCTTGATTGGTATTCTGATTAGTAGTTTTTGTGTAATATGAAAAGAGTAACCATGGAGTTTCTTGCCGGTTTTTCTCCATAGAATCGCACCTTTTTCGACGTTTTATAAGTGCCCATCTAGGCTTAAGTGAAATAAAAATATTTTGATTTTGTAAGGAACAAAAGTCCTTACAAACATTCGCATTTACAATTTTATTAGTATCATAGTAATATCTTGATAAAAAGCCTGTTATCCACAGCTCGTGCCACGACGATGCTTCAATAACAGGTGCGATTGATTCACCGTGCAGTATCGAGGCCGACCTTTTATGGGCTGACTATCTTGGAGCCTACACCTGACATTTGCACCACCTTGCGTCACCAAAAGTTGCCGTTTAATTGCCGATAATTAAGTTTAATGGACCCGCCATACATGGCAGAATGTTCCATTGTCCGGATTGCTTTCGATCAGGTTGATCAGATCATGGCTGTGGCCTGCTTTTGGTTATATAACATACGTTGGACAGAGTAAATGTTAATGTTCTTGTAAGGTGGGTATTCGAGACTTTTACGTCATGTTGTTGTAACAGCAAGGCTTGGGAAGCGACGAATTACAGTATTTATAGTCCAAGGATGTCATTTGTGCACCGGGATATCCACATTATGCTAACACATTATTAGCATAGTGGCTATTTTCAGCTTATCTCTGATTCATACATACATATAACCACGCCTCTTTCCCGTAGGGGTAGGCAGAGACCATTTCTTTCCACTTGCTTGCTTACATACTTGTTCCGCTACGTCAACTTTCATTATTTCTGTCATACATGCTTTTCAGTATAGGGTACTCTTGACCTGGCCTTTTATTCAAGACTTCCCTAATTTGGTCTAGAAACGTCCGCCTAGGTCTACCCCTTCCAGCACTTTCATCCACACTCGCCTTATACACTTTTTTCGTCAACCGTTCTTCATTCATTCTCTCGACATTGCCAAACCATCTTACTACTACCTTTTTGTCAATACATCTTCTTTCAGACTACAACGTTTCCTTATCTCAGTTATCTCACTATACATACGGCTTTGAATTTCTTTTCAAGCGTATGCAGGTTTCCTCTCGAACCAGTCGGCCACCACAACCTTACTATTATTATTGACCACGTGTTATTAATCATAATTTTATTGATAAGGTAAAGTTCCACTCAACGTGAAGTATCTATAAAATCTCAGTCAGAAGTACAGTAAGCCCTAAATTACAACAATCATGTCCCGAGATTATGAAGGCGGGATCGTAGACGTGTCCCGGGAAGCGATCCCGCGTCTAATCCTGGATTAGGTTCCGTGTCGGCGGCTTTGTGCCGGCGTAATCGTCGCGATACGCAATCAGCTTTCGACGCAATCGACGCGGCCTGGAGGTACACTTGCGCGGAAAAACATTTCGAGGAATATGTAATTTATATTCAAATCAACAACTTGACGCGGGTAATATTATTACGCTTCCAGTTTAAATCGCCGTGAAACGATTCATTTCGTTACTTTCATTAAGTGGAATCCCTTGGACTTGCGCATAAACCCTCGTCTAATGGACCTCTCACCTTGTTGTTACAGACAATGCCGAAATAGAGATACAGCAATGATTTTACTTTTTACTACTAAACGAATTATCACTATCTAAAATATATATAAATATAATATAATAATTATTTATATATATTTCTTTTTTTATGTCTCAGAAAAAAGAACAGGAGTATTCTAGAAGGTTTTTTTTGTGAATATATCCTCACGACGATGCAATAAGACATGTAGCCCCAAAGATTAAACGAGGTAATATTCAAAAACACGGTTTTATGAGATTTTTCTCAATTTATTATTAACATAAAAAAAATTTACGTATTTATTTTCTGCATGTATAACTTAGTAGTTAGTTTAGATTTTTATACGAAAATAAGGTAAGAATTGTTTTTTTTTATTTGCTTCCATTTATTGCACCCAATCACATTCTCAATGAGCCTGTATATCTCACAGGCTTTCCCACAAGGGTTGCTGAATGGTTAGGCACAAGCATAACTCTTTCGTCGGAGATATACTTAGTTGTTGTACGTTATACGTGAAAAATGACGAGCCAATCGCAGTTTAAGCATTACTATATAATACTACAAAAATACTACTACAGTAATTGTTCTACATATATATGTATTCGTAAATATCATAGTTAAAGTGCCAAAGGAATTCTCGTACAGACTGTACCTTTTTTGTGTAACCACACCGCAAGACAAACAAAAAACAGTTTGAGGTTCCAGACCTGTAATTTTCATAATAAGGCATTTTTGAATGCATGCGTCTGTCGACGGTTTTGTCGGAGGCTGTATCACTGTAAATAAATAAAACTACAATACACAGATCATATTCATGATTCACCCGTTTGTAATGTATATTCTATCATTCCGTTCGCTGATCTAAGGGCTAAGACACGAAACTGCACAATAGGAAGTCTAGGCTTTTTAACATTGCATTGGAGTCGTGGTGGCCGAATGGTTCGAGTGGTTGCAAGTTCGAATCCCGACTGGACCAATGCATTCTGAAGTTAGGTACAGTGATTAGTCACACCACGAGGATTAGGGTGAAGGAAAACATCGAGGAAGGGAATACTGCATACATTTGAGAAGAAATTCAAAGACGGATGCATAGTCGACTACTCTGTTATCCGTGCTTGAAGGACTTGAATATTTTTTAAGAAACTACTATCGTAATTATATTGACGCATAACAAAAAAAAAGGACAATTATGTCAACGAGACAGCATTATTAATGAGCTGTCAATATTCTTTAAGAACAGACTGCATAATTTAAAAATACAATGTTTTTAAAATGATATAAAAAAATAGTCAATTGTCTATTCTATAACCAGCCTTATTTAATAGTTGCAATATTTTTGAATACATTTCAAATATTCGCGACGTAATAATATTAAGTAGCGTTAAAATTAAAATTACCACAAGTGAGATTACAAAACAACGGAGTAGTCAAATAATTTATCGCCATTAACTTCATGAATAAATTAAACTGTTGCAAATGGCTTTTCAATAGAAAGTCACACGTCAAGTAGGTGTTGCACGTTGTATAGTGTACAGGGGCCTTAATACCAAGTCACATGCTGCGCTCTCGTAATTGAGAATAACCTGATCGATGTGCTAACGAGAAAAGAGCTCAATTCATTACTAATAATTGATCTTATCTGTGTCCTGTGGCCTCGTGGTACGAGGAGTCGCTTGCAACGCAAAGATTGCAAGTTAGAGCCCCGACTGTGCCGATGAGTTAAGTATTTCTTCTTCTAAAAGTGCCACTCCATTACTGGAGGTTGGCCGTTAGCTCAGAAAACATGTCTTGTCTGTCTGTCTTGAGCCATCCGGAATAGTTGTGTATGAGAGTTAAGTTAAGTATAGTCACTAACTATACTACGCGCTTTACGGTGACAGTAAACTTGGCAGGGAACTAGCATACCTTTTAGTGGAAATTAAAAGACGTACATCAATGTTATGCTATGCATCAACATGAACTGCGACGGTATCGCCATCTGTCACATTGGTACCTAAATATGTCTCCAACTAAAAGAGGGTCTGGTCACGCCTGTACCTACTTACACGAAGAAGTTCCGTGTGGTGTGTAACGTAACGTGGCTTTCTTAAAATGAGATTCATACGGAATCTCTTTTTTCAGGTCTCAGGACTACGAGAAAGGAGCGGAAAGAAGTTAAAATGAGATAAAAGAGAAGATGTGATAAAAACATACTTAACCAATTTATGACAGGTTGGTTCTTAGCGGCATCTCCGATGCAACTCCTCGATTAATTAAAACAATGGAAGTTGCCATATAAACTAACACATTTATTTATTAGATCCAAGCAGCAACAATGCATTAGATGTAAAGATACCTACTTGATGAAACCTTTTTTCCTTTAGTACTTGACATGAACCTTTTTAATATGAAGCTAAATATAAAAAATACAGATTGTTTGAAACAACGATGTTTTTTATTAACCTAAAAACATTACTCGAAACCAACGAGCATGTATGAAGGGACTGATGAATGCGGACGAAGCGAAAGAGGTATGTAAGTTAAGAGAGAACTGGCGCTCTATACTCTCTGCCTAGGGACTCGGCGTGATGATATGTATGTATAAAAACGTGTTTGGATATTCCTTAAAAGGTTTCAAACCATTTTGAGAGCCGTATTCTAAGTACAAACACTCATCCATTTGACCACGAATAGAGAGGTAAATCTCAAAACACTATAAATTACAATTGGAATACATAAATAAGGCGAAGATAAATTAACATATAATCTCAGGCGATGTCACGGGCATATGTACAGTCGGTAACAAATGATAATTGGTTAAACGCAGCAATAGTTAGCCGACGGGTCATCTGGCCAACGGAGCAAGTGTCCTACATATTGGAAACATACAGACTAATATTTGTGTCGGATGCGCTGCGAGAACTTTTGAGTCTCATTCACGGAATTTATAAAATGAAGGCTAGGTACATAATTAAAAATCGAATAGAAGGAAAAACTATTGGTAACAGAGGAATAACGCTATGCCGTGAAAGAGCAACATACTAGAACTTAGAATTTTTCGCGATTTAAATGTATATATAGTCCTAATCCTGGGTATATTTCAACTCTCAGCAAAATCGGTAGTTGTTTTGCCGTGAAAAATTCAAACTTACGAATTTTCGTCTTTATATTAGTAAGTTGTTTATAAATATATTTTGACTAATGAATGTGGATGAAACGATAGGGATATGTAAGTCTCTCTCCGCCTACCCCTTTAAGGAGTCGGCGTGATGGCGTGGAAGTAACAATTTTTTTTTCATAGCAGTGGTATCAATAATTCAATAGTGAAAAATACACGCATAATTTATTTATCTCAAATGTTAACTTACAAACGTGCCCAACTCGCTTGCAATACCAGCCCGTGAGTGTCGCTGAGTGATGATCTCTGTAAGCAGGTCGTATCTCTTATTACTAGCTGGATGCGCGGCTCGTTATCGAGAGTGGCTGTTACCAAGAATGCGGCTTAGGTGGGGCTGCTTAAATTGTATTCATGTGACGTGTTAACGGAGAGATTTATGAAAAATGGGCCAGCACTTTTACTTTGAAAAATATCGTTGTCGATAATGAATTCATTGAACTATTTTAGTCCGCATTTCTATGAAACTAACTGTTACTTGTGACTTCGTCTGCTTATTTTTATTATATCTATCGGTTTGATGTTTTTGTAGTATTTTTTCATAATGTTAATTTGAGAAATGATTTATATCTACTTTATCTCTTGATTCCCCTTCTTATACGTTTTCTTTATCGCGTTAGAGCCTCCCTTCACTTTTTTGATATCAAAATTGATCGTAGCACAGTGACCGAGTCCCTTACGTATGTAAGTACAGAGAGTATCCTCACGCCTGCCCACAAGGGTCCCAGAAGGGGTAGGCAGAGGGGTATAGAGAGTACTGGCGCTCTTTTCTCTCTGCCTACCGAGTTAGGGACTCAGCGTGATGTGTAAAAAAAGCCGTGGTGACCGAGTGGTTCGAGCAGTTGCCTGCGACGCAAAGGTCGCAAGTTCGAATCTCGAGTTTTTCTGAACTTAAGTACAGTGATTTGTCACACCACGAGCTTTACGGTGAAGGAAAACATCGAGAGGAAACCTGCATACGTCTGAGAAGAAATTCAAAGGCATATGTATAGTCGTGCTCGAGTAACGGCGATGGACTCGCCATCTGTCACGTTGGCACCTTATATACCTCTGGCGGAAAGTGGGTGTGTGGGTGTTACCTATACACCTCTGTCTACCCCTTCGGGGATCCTTGTGGGAAGGCGTGAGGATATATTATTTTATTTATTTATGTGTAAAATATTAAATTTGCATTATTCCGAATCCACATCGCTGGTTTCGTTGTGTACCTATAATTTGTATGTCGTCCTACATAAGTAGCATGTAATCGTAATCACGTTGGCACCTAAAATACCTCGAGCGAAAAGCGGGTGTGCGGATATTGCCTACACACCTCTGCCTACACCTTCGGGGTCCCTTGTGGGACGGCGTGAACATAAAAGTATCGTAACATGGAAACTCAAAAAATTCACGTCCAATCGCCGACGTGATCTCCCACACGCACAGATCGGCGCACGCGTCGAAAGCGAAACTGTCACACACGTGGGTACAAATACCTTTGTATGTAGTTTATTCCGGTAAGCTCCAATCACTGAATGCTGGTTTAATTATGTTATTACAGCGCCTCTGGGTTTCACTCGCCAAAAAATATTTTCATTAGTTTTTTGTTATGAAATCCTTCTGTGTTGAACTGTAATCCAGCTAATGATGTGTGTGTATGAATTTAATTTCATTCAACCACTTCGGTGTGATGGAGAAACAAACAACAGTGAAGGAAAACATCAAGAGGAAACCTGCATACGTCTGAGAAGAAATTCAAAGGTGTAAGTCGTGCTTGAGTAACGGCGATGGACTCGCCATCTGTCACGTTGGCACCTAATATACCTCTGGTGGAAAGTGAGTGTGTGGGTATTACCTATACACCTCTGCCTACCCCTTCAACAAACATCCATAAATCCTCACAAACGATATGGTAAACCATCACAAATGTAAAAAATTAAAATATTACTAGGATAATATTATAGAGCCCTGGTGGCCGAGTTAATCGAGTAGTTGCCTTACATCACGAAGATAACAAGTTGAATTTCGACTGTGCCACTGTGAAGTTTTTGTAAAGAAGAATTTACTCTCTCTGCCTACTCCATTAATGACTCATCACATTCGACCTCACTGTGTGGCTTCAATATATTGCCGAGCACATAAATACACATCACAACTAAAAGAACGTCCTTTATTGCAAATGGGCTTGGCCACGGTTCGTCTCGCGATAAATTTAACTCCATTTAACTTATTTTTCCGGATAAAACGTATCCTATGTGTATCTAGCTCATAATCTATCTCTGTGCCAAATTTCTTCCAATTCTGTTCAGTAGTTTTTGCTTGAAAGAGGAACAAACCTCCGCAAAAACTTTCGCGTTTATAATATTAGTAGGATATAAAGCACAGCCATCTCGGATGGACCCCCAAACGGGTTGCCTTCTGAATTATTCAAAGAAAAAGCCCGGAGCGGTTTGGTAAATTGAACGGTCGAATATACACCACCCCTATATGGTCGGCATGATATTAAACAGATAAGAAATTGAATTTACTTGGTCTCATAAAATTTTAAGACTACACCATTTTCTGTTGATTTATTATTATGAGTGAAGCATTACTTTTGTTTTCGTCGAGGATAATAAATGAGGTTGATGCAATACTGTGAGATTGTACGCTACCAGTATAATGATTAAGAAGCAATTTTATTAATTTTTTTACACCACGAGCTTTACGGTGAAGGAAAACATCGAGAGGAAACCTGCATACGTCTGAGAAGAAATTCAAAGGCGTATGTATAGCCGTGCCTAAGTAACGGCGATGGACTCGCCATCTGTCACGTTGGCACCTAATATACCTCTGGCGGAAAGTGGGTGTGTGGGTATTACCTATACACCTCTGCCTACCCCTTCGGGGACCCTTGTGGGAAGGCGTGAGGATATATTATTTTATTATATTATTATATTATATTTTTACACAAAACTCCGATATCGCACGGATGTAATTTTGTAAAATTTTTTTGTTTATTTAATAAAATATGTAATAAAATGTTGATAACATTGTTTTGGCACGTTGACATCAATAGGAAAGTTTACTTTATCATTTCTTTATTAACATTTTTTTTACAAGTTTTATTATTTATTAAATAACAGTATCTCATAATGGGCGCAGCATCAAAATAGTCACAGGAGGTCTATATAATTTGTTTGTTATATATAGTGTACGTAATACTTACTAATATTATAAATGTGAATGTAAGTTTGTTTGTTACGCTTTCACGTGAAAATACTTAAGAGATCACTATAAAACTTTGTACACATATTCTTGGAGGTATTAGAAGTAACATAGGACACTTTTTATTGAAAAAAAAATCATTTTTACAAAAGGTAAAAAGCCGTCCACGCCGACGAAGTCGCGGGCACAGCTAGTAGAACATAAACAGATGATTAGGTACGGCAAGTTAATGCAATAAATAAAATAAAGTGACCACTCAAAACCGTCGAGCTTTATAAGGAGACTCTTGAATGTGGTGTGAAACGAAAGAGGCCTAAGTCTAGAGGGAACTGGCGCTGTACTCTCTCTAGAAACCCCGTGAGCGTCGGCGTGTATGTACACTTCAAAGGCCTTATTAATCAATTTGACAGTCAACTGCGAATAGTAGAACAGAGTGGAAACGCCGCGTGAAGAGTAAAAGTGTAAACATTGCGAGACGGCGCGGACGCCAAATGTGTAATGGCACCCACGCCACGCCGCTTTCTAAACAAATTCCGGTCGTTGCTAACTCGAAGGTCAATGTTTACTCCTTACTAACTTAACCTGCTCGGTTATGAAACCGAGAATTGAATAGTTAAATGGCGAAATGTTTTTATCAACAGCCAGTGTTTACGACTATGAGAATCATTTAGTTTGAACCTACTTTAAACCCCATTAAATTTAACATCTGTGACGAAATGTTCGATATTTGTTCATGTTTCGGCAGCGGGGGCCTATCAAGGTGATCGGGAGGTCGAGTGTTCGAGCAGTTGCCTGCGATGCAAAGGTCGCAAGTTCGAATCCCGACTGTACCAATGAGTTTTTTCTGAACTTAAGTACAGTGATTAGTCACACCACGAGCTTTACGGTGAAGGAAAACATCGAGAGGAAACCTGCATACGTCTGAGAAGAAATTCAAAGGCGTATGTATAGTCGTGCTTGAGTAACGGCGATGGACTCGCCATCTGTCACGTTGGCACCTAATATACCTCTGGCGGAAAGTGGGTGTGTGGGTATTACCTATACACCTCTGCCTACCCCTTCGGGGACCCTTGTGGAAGGCGTGAGGATATATTATTTTTTATCTATAGTAGCAAGCGAAATCCCAACCAAAAAATAATTTATAAATACACTTTTAACTCCTTGCATTGCATTATTAGTAGCAAATTTGATCTAATCGAATATTCAGAAGTCTAACTTTACATCCAAGATTTCCAAGAAGACACACAAACATACATATATGTATACATACACATACCTACATACTAAAAGAGCAATCATGATTGTTTTAAGCGAAATAAGTGGTTGAAAAAATAATAATTGAGTAGATGCCCGCATCACAGAGTAAAACAGTTAATGTACCAAGGAGGGATTACTACGAATGTAAGTAGTTCGAAGTCGATCTAGAACTAACGTTGAGAACGTCAAGAGTACTCGAGACCGGCGAGCATGAATGGAAAAACTAAGGATCAACATTTTGGTTAATGTTGGCTCCCAATGAAGCAGATTATCCGTTTCATTTGCTTTAGTAAAAGTCTTTAGTCCCAATGTCCAAACTATGAATACTTCTTGACAATCAATGTTCCATGTAGAAACGTTTTTAGGGAACGTATGTATACTATAATCAATACTTCGCACATACTTACGCGCGACGTAATTCCGCACAATCTCATTCACGACATTGTTGCCAGTGAAAGTTACCTGAAACGAGAGTACATAACATTAGATAGTGGAATCATTCCCAACTGTAGCGTAACTCAAGTGAAAACTCCGATTAATTAATTAATCAAGAAATATTTTACAGGCACTGCCTACCCCGTTAGGGACGTGATGTATGTGTGTATTTATACAGGCAGATGCGCCCTGCATTTACAGTTTCCCGAATAATACTAACCACACACACCTACTTTCCGCCAGAGATTTATTTCAGGAGCTAACGTGACAGAAGGCGAGTCTATCGCCGTTACTCATGCACGACTATACGTACACCTTTGAATTTCTTCTCGGACGTATGCAGGTTTCCTCTCGATGTTTTCCTTCACCGTAAAGCTCGTGGTGTGACTAATCAGTGTCTTTATGTTTAGAAAACGTCATTGGTTTTTTTTTTATACAACAAGAGTGGCAAACAAGCATACGGCCCATCTGATGGGAAACGGTTACCGCAGCCTATTTACGCTCACGATACCGAAGTATCACATGCGCGTTGCTACTCTGTGTTCGGAGAGTTGTACTGTGTTGGCAGCATAATGAGACTAATCCCTCTGCTGCCATCACAATTCAACAATCGTCCCCCCACCCCAAGGAGCTCATTACTGGAGTTTCTAAAATAAAAGTAACCTAAGTTACTCCTCAATGTCGGTCCAGCAGTTTTAGAGATTTACCGGAACAGACAGACAGACAAACATTATAAAAAAAAATTTTGGTTTATGTACCGTGTAATATCCATATGCATTTAGTACAAAGCGGTTATATTAATATTACAAACAGACACTCCAATTTTATTTATTTATATAGATAGATAGATGATTTAATGAAAATCCTATTAGGCTTGATTTAAGCATAAGTATAAAGTATTTGTGGACTGAAATATTCGAGATGAAAATATGTATCATGATAACGCAGGCACAAACAGACCGCACTAAATATATATGTAAACAGATTCGTTTGCATCTTCCGCTGCAGAGGCTATCTCGTTACACGGCTACGATCTTAAGATGTGTTAGAACGAATCGACATCTCACTTAAAAACCTTGTATAAAGTGGGGTATAGGATATGTTTTGTATTTTTATATTATACATTTAAAAGTTGCTATAGCCGTAGTGGCCGAGTGTTTCGAGTAGTTGCCTGCGACACAAAGATCGCAAGTTCGAATCCCAATGAGTTTTGAGAAACATCGAGAGGAAACCTACATACGTTCCAGAAGCAATTCAAAGACGTGTGTATAGTCGTGCTTGAGTAACGGCGATAGACTCGCCATCTGTCACCTTGGCACCTAAAATATATCTCTGGCGGAAAGTGGTATCTACTTTAACACAGCTAATAAATAAATAACTTGGGGCAGTTTAATACAATTTTTCATACTCCCAAACTAAGCGAAGCTTGTACTATGGACACTCGACAACGATATATATTATTATATTCATGTACTAAGCCCAAATATTCGTCCCAATGGGAATCAAACCCGCAACCTCAAGCGCAGCCAGGAACTCTGACCAATAGACTAGATGGCCGTCACATAACGACGCTAGCATCACGGTTGTATGCAGGTGTTTTGAGAGACATATAGCTCTCACTCAATCGAGCTCGCTTTACGTCAACCTCTGACCCGGCAGTGATATTCACACCTACAATAGAACTTCAAATATTATTTTTAGACAGAGAAAGCACGCTACCTACGGCTCTTTTAGGTCAATAAGATTATTGTTATCAATAGCTTACGCAGAAATTGGGAATCAGAATAAAAATATTTAGATATATCCTCACGCCTTCCCACAAGGGTCCCCGAAGGGGTAGGCAGAGGTGTATAGGTAATACCCACACACCCACTTTCCGCCAGAGGTATATTAGGTGCCAACGTGACAGATGGCGAGAAAAATTGGGAATCAGAATAAAAATATTTCAGAGGCTATTGATATCTAACATCAAAAACGAGAGCAATAAAATTATTAAGCTACGAAAGCATGGCAACATTGTAATGTAACCTAACCCATTGTTGTTACAACGCGGTGTTGCTAGCTGCTAAACGGCCAATGCGAAACTTCACGACCGCATAAATTGTTTTCGGGATAAAAAGTAGCATATGACCTTTTGGTGCACGGTTCAAAACAGCAGGACATCATTATGATGACAATTATATTTCACTGATGTAACTCTAAAAAACTAATCGGATGAGTAGTTATGATGTTAAGCGACAAAAACAAAAAAAATCGCCTTAAATTTGTATACTTATGATCATTATTACCTCTAATTTACTCCTGTGTATGCAATATTTCACAATCGGTTGAATAGTTCAAACGTTACTTAAACACAAACAAACAAACCCGTTGCATCTTCATCTTCAAGAAAGGCCGTTTCCATTTAATAATCAAGTTTCCAATAATCCAATTCTTTTTCGAATCGGTTCAGCGGTTCATTAATTCGTGCAAACTTACCTTTGTAATATCAGAGGAGACGATAAATGCAATGTGCAGCCAGCCTAACAACAAGGAATGTCGCTGGACGGCATTTTATATTGTTAAACATCTAGTACAGATTATTGGAAAGTAATAAATAATAACGTGTTCGCGTGATGCACGCTACCGTCCGTCGGCCGTGGCTGCGCCTGCGCGTCTCCACGAGCCGCTCCGCAATTAGTTGCATTAATCCCCGCTTGTACTAGCCTTAATGTATCGCCTGTACTTTTTTTGCCTGTCGGCGACTACGACTGACCGAGTTTATGAGTATTGGTACTTGTAGTTGCAAATGCACTTTATTATATTTAACTTGGTATCTTTACGATTTCACGACGGTCATTTGTTATTTAGACAATAATGGCTCAAGACAATGAGACCGGCTGCGCTATGTATCATATACGTGTATGTATAGTGCTTGGGTGCCGGTGACGGACTCGTCGTTTGTCACGTCAAGTTGCACCTAAATATGTTTTTGGCGAGTGGTTCACATGCTACGTTCATATAGTAAAACGAAAATAGAGCTAATTATTGTTGTGATAATGCAAACTGATTAGGCAAACTGAAAGCAAACCACCAGTAGATTTACTCTACTTCGCTTCATGTACATTCTGCAGTACAATAATGTATTAGGAAAAATATGGCTTATATTTCTATATATAAAAGCCGTGGTGGCCGAGGTGAGTTGCTTGCAACACAAAAATAGCAAGTTCGAAACCCGACTGTACCAATAAGAACCTGTATACGTTTGAGAATAAATTCAAAGGCGTATGTATGTATAGTCGCGCTTAAGAAAAGGCGATGGAGTCGCCATGTGTCACGTGGGCACCTAAAATGTATCTCGGGGACCCTCCCTTCTGGGAAGGCGTGAGGATATAAGTTAGTCATTTAAGTATAATTATTACAAATTTCAGTTAATACACAACTTTACAATAGTTTTAAAGTGAATAACTCAAGTCTGTTATCTTCGCAGCGTTTCCACTTACGACTTACGGAAGAATCTCGTCACGCACGACAGTGGAAACGAACACCATGCAGCTATTAGCATATAAATCACAATTGTAGATCAGGTATCAAGGCAAGCATACTTTCAATAAGTATTTTCTTAAAGCATTACTATGCCAGTCGTGTCGCGCTACAATGGAAACAACGCGTAGAGCGTGTATTGTGTCCGACCAAACATTGACTTGGTTACTCTCTATAATCTTCAAAGAGGTTTGGCTATGGATTACGGTTTTAAGGGTGGAGGAACTGGGCCCGTATCATGACGGGCCAGAAATTATTCATCATATAACGCCAAATCCTTCACGTGTAAGCAAAGAGATCAGCGCCCGTTTTCTCTAGCCTTTCAGACCTCTTTCGCTTCATCAGTCAGAGGGCAATCGTCGGTTTTGAGTATTATTGAAGAGTGCGAAAGGGACAAATGTGTCATGCATATTAATCTGTCTCTTTCATAATAGCGCTATATTAAAAGCACCTAGATATTATATAAAAAAATGTCTACATATGGGGAAGAAAAGCCGCATTATCACATTATGAGAGAGAAAACAGCGAAACGTCACGTAATTGAAAGAATTATCTCTTGCCCTCTTTCAATGTTTTCATACAAGTGTCTCATTTACGAATCAGTGTAAAAAGGACGATCTATAATTTAAACTAAATATATACGTTTAATATAATAGTCCATAATTAAACAAAACACTTACTAAATTACAACCTATCAAATTGCACATTACATAATAAGAAGTAAAACTATCCTACAAAATACACAGATCACCTAACATTATACAGCTTATTTGCCCTTTCCCTTTCCCTTCTTATTCTTTTTCGGCAGTGGTTCCGGTTCCGGTTCCGGGGGCGGAGTAGGCGGCAACTTCCGGTCGGGCCACTTCCTCGCTATGTAATCATTAACGAGAAGTAAATTTATGGTTTTCATCTTGGGTGTGCTCGGCCCGGGGAAAGCTCTAACCAATCCTTCTATTAGATCTTCGTCAAATGGTACTGAAATACGTTTCAAGTCTACGGAAAACTCTTTATGAGATACAATGGTTTTTCCATCTTTCACCATCTGCAGGATTACCAGGGCAAAGTCCACGGGCGTCTTTTTTGGCTTCTTGGCTAGGAATTCAGCTCGATTGAGGAGGAGTTCTCTTGGGTCAGGCCCTAAGGGTGTGTACGCTGACGTCACACCTCCGTAAGTAATGACAGTCGACTGTCTAAACTTCAAGCTCTTAACTTCTTCATACATCTCCAAAAATTGCTTATCTACATACACGTTATCCATAATAACATTCTGTATTTTCACAGCAGGGTTCATGAATCTGTTCAGTAAATTCAAGGCGTCAGAAGGCTCCATCGGATTATGGGACAAATCAAGAGTCTCCAATTTTTTTGCTCGCATTAACCCTTGGAGAAGTGGCAGCATTGCACGTCCGCCTATACGGTTATTGCTAAGATCTAAATACCGCAGATTAGGAGCTCTAAGCAAATTTCGTATCCCGTTACAAATACGCTGCCCACTTAGAGCATTCCAGGCCAAGTTTACTTTTTCAAGAACGGTATTGTCTCCTAACCTTGTAAGAAATGTAAACAGCAGAGGCGAGAACAGTTGATTCCACGACAGGTCCAAGTACACAAACTTATTGTGAGTTTCAAAGACTTCTGCTAAAATAACTGTTCCTCGCCCAGTAATGCCGTTGTAGCTCAAATGGAGATTCTGGAGTTCGATGCCCTTGAAAATAGCACTAGCTATGTGCTCCAAGCCCGCGTCTCCTATTTCATTCTTGTTCAAATTAAGATCTTTCAAGGACCTGTTCAGGTGCATTCCATCAAACAGACGCCTGACACCTTCAGGTCCGATACGACACCCTGATAGTACTAGAGTGGTTAAACAAGAATTTCCAATTAGCATTTCCCCCAAATGGTAACACGCGTCTTGATTCAAGAAATTATCTGTCAAATCCAATACTTTTACAATTCTGTTATAGCTTAAAGCCATCGTCATGGCACGTACCCCAACAGGGTTGACACAATAATATCGCAGGTTGATTTCCTTTTCCACCAACCCCTTGTAGAAAATCTTGACAGGGCATTGATTCATCTCTTTGCACGTAGCTAAGTACAGCTCCTGGCCATCGTCAGGATATATTATTTTATCTTCAGGGTTGAATAGAGCTTTTTCTATTCCAGGGTCGAGCACAGCTGGGTAGTTGTAGTAGGGATGCCTGAAGATTGAACTGTCCGACATGGTGATATATTTGGCGCATATCTCTCCGCTGCCCGGGTAGTAGAGCCCCTTGTCAAAAAGAAGTATTTTCTTGTTTTGTTCTGGTATCTCCAAGGCGAGGGAAGACCATTCTTCCATTGGAGGCTCCTCAGAGCTTTCCTCTTCCGGTTTGACTTCAAACAACACTTCCACAGGCGTCTCTTCGCCTGAACCTCCGGACGACATGATGGCTATTATGTTTAAGACAGTTACGAGGAAATAATGACGATAATGATGAGTAACCGGATTATTGTTATCATATGATATATCTACAGAAAAAACAGCTTCAATGCCAGTGTCAATCCGAAAATGGTATATAAAAACTTATAGACAATACCATATACTTTTTTATATTTGTACAAAAGAGGATCGACATCTAAAACTGTATGAACGAACTATTTTATATACTGCGTTCATACAGTTTTAGATCATATGCATAAAGGAAAAATCCTTTATAGACACAATTTTATATTGAGACACTTTTAGTGTCTTGACTTTATAGGTCACTAAATTATAAACAGGTAACTGATCCCGAGGCGGAATAAACCTTTTTTTCATACCACAAAAGTGACAATCACTCTAAAGGCAGCAGCATTCCTTACGCTCCATACCTATATTCTACTTTCAATAGATACCTATAGTGATGTGTAAAAAAACTTGTATATTCAAATATAACATCAATAAACATTTTCTTGTTCCGATTCATCTGATGAGTTAGGTAATTCCTAAAACAACCTAGCGCTGTAGAGAGCACTTGCTACTTTGTAGGAGATTCGGTGTCAGTCAGAAGTCATGCTAGCTCTGTGTTTCAGTTTCGTTGGAATATATTTTTTCCTCTTAATATGTCAACACACCTGGTTACTAATTTATTTCTGACATTCCAGCATTTGCAATAGCTTATATTAATCGAAACCTAACCTATTCGAGATCTAAGCTGTTATTAAGATCTTTCACAATCGGCTTTCGTTAGTAGGTAGTGCTATTGTTTGTCTGTACCAAACTAGCATTAGTGTTCAGATAAGAGATACCGAGTGCATTACAATAGATAGTGACTGGGTGCGCCCGCGCAGCTAATTGCTCGAAATTGTTTGTATCGCATTTAATTCTATTAGTTTACCGCGTATTTAGCTCCTTAATTACATTACATACATTTAGTTTATCATATGTGGTGTTAATGGACCATATGAACATTATAATCATGATGATCATGATAACCATAAGGAATATTCCATTAGAAAGCATTAGAAGCATCAAATTTAAAATTAAACAACATTTTAGTTCAAATATTGTAAACTTTTTCGTAAACAAGAATCTCACTAAAACCTTACTTTCTATAACCTATTTTGCAAATAATAACAAATATTTTATTCACAGTTTAATGACATTTCTATCCCAGACCGTGACAGTAAACATACAAATGTATTTTGCGTTTCTAGTTTTGATTATTAATTTCCTACGGTAAAAAATACACAACAGATATGTCGTCGGGAGGTTCCGGCGAGGAGACGCCGTTGGAAGTGGTGTTCGAGGTTAAGGCAGAAGAAGAGAGTTCCGAGGAGCCTCCGATGGAAGAATGGTCTTCACTTATCTTGGCAGTACCCGAAGAGAACAAAAAGCGTCTGTTATTTGACGAGGGTCTCTACCACCCCGGCAGTGGAGAAATATGCACCAAATACATTTCCATGTCGGCCAGTTCCGTGTTCAGACATCCCTACTACAATTACCCAGCAGTACTCGACCCTGGGATACAGAAAGCTCTATTCAATCCTCCTGACAGGGTTATATATCCAGATGATGGCCAGGAGCTATACATAGCCGTTTGCAAGGAAATGGGTCAATGTCCTGTAAGCACATTTTGTAAGGGATTGGTTGAAAATGAAATTAATCTTCGATACTACTGCGTCAATCCTAACGGAGTACGTGCAATGGCTTTGGCTCTAAGCTATAACCGAATAGTAAAAGTGTTAGATTTGACGGATAATTTCTTAAATGAAGACGCATGCTATCATTTGGGTGAAATGCTCATCGGGAATTCATGCTTATCTGAATTAGTGCTCGCAGGCTGTCGTATTGGACCTGAGGGGGCGCGACGACTTTTTGATGGCCTGCATTTAAATAGATCGCTGAAGGAACTAAACCTCAATAGGAATCAATTGGGGGACGCGGGCCTAGAACACATTGCTAAAGCTGTTTTTCGAGGAATCGATGTTCCAAAGCTCCATTTGAGCTATAATGGCTTCACTGGCAAAGGCACGACTATTTTAGCTGACGCGCTAGAAACCCACAATAAATTTGTCACTCTAGACTTATCGTGGAATAATCTTTTCTCACCGATAGTGTACAATCTTTTGACAAAACTAGGAGAAAGTGCTGTTCTACAAGATCTAAACTTAGCATGGAATTCTCTTTGCGGCGCTCGCATCGGAGCCGGAATAAAGAATCTTATGAAAGCTTCAAATTTACATAACTTAAACCTTCGTAACAATAGATTAGAGGGCGAAGCAATACCACAAATAATTCAAAATTTAGCAAAGGCAAAAAAGTTTGTTTCACTCGATTTATCATACAACCCTATGTCGACAGAAGATGCTTTCAAAGTGTTGACAAAGCTCAAATTGCCTACTGATTAGTAATGGAAAACGTTTTCGTGGACAAAAAATTCCTGAAGCTTTTGGATGAAGTAAAGGAAATGAAGAGTAGAAAGAAAACGGTAATAATTTATGGAGGTGTTATTAGCCCGGATCGGCCTCGAGGACCGGATCCACGAGAATTAGTCCTAAATCGTGCTGAGTATTTAGCTAAAAAGCCAAAAAAACAACCAGTTGATATCGCTTTAGTGATTTTTCAGTTAGTTAAAGATGGTAATAAAATCATGAGCGCTAAAGACTTTTCGGCGGCTATTCAAGCTTCAGGCGCCCCACTGGATCAGGATTTGCTTGACGAATTTGTATATGTTTTTGCTGGCCCTAGTACTCCCAAGTCGAAGACTATCAATCTAAATATTTTAGCTGAATACATTCATAGGAAGTGGCCAGACCGGAAATTGCCACCCACTCCTCCGCCGGAACCTGAACCTGAACAAATACCCATGAAAGCAGAAAAGGGTAAAAAAGGAAAAGGGAAGAAATAATGTTCTTTATTTTATAACACGTATATATTTCGATTGGAATGATTATTTTGTAGGTTATTTTATTTTTATTTATTGTTAACGACTTTACATATAGGTTCAGCTTATAATTTGGATAAATTTTAATTTATAAGTCCTTTATTTGATAGTACGTCTTAAAAATATATGTTTTAATTGATAATTAGGTCTTTTAATACTATAGTCACCTCTAGATTTTAGCTGACCATAATAAAGAAAGCAATAGACCTAACTGTGTCTGAAGCAAACTACTGAATCTGCCACGGGAAAATAAACTAGATACGTTTTCACAGCTTTTAAGCCTCGACTGGCAAAACTTTTAGCTATATCAAAATTCAAATAAGGTTAACCTTACAGGATTAAAAACTTTTCAATCATCTTATTGCTGAATTATGACAACTGCACTAAAATTTGTTTTTGCATTTGACAATTCTTTCAGTCTTTCCCTAACTTTACATTTTGTATGCTTTTTTATCAGTTTAAACTTGAATAATTTGTAAAAATCATGTCATCGGAAGGATCGGGCGAAGAGACGCCAGTGCAAGTATTGCTTGAGATCAAAGAGGAAGAGGAGAGCTCTGAGGACCCTCCGATGGAAGAATGGTCGTCTCTCGTCTTAGATTTGCCAGAAGAGAACAAAAAACGACTCTTATACGACGAGGGTCTCTACCACCCTGGCAGCGGAGAAATATGCACCAAATATATACCCATGTCAGCCAGTTCCATCTTCAGACATCCCTACTACAACTACCCGGCTGTTCTCGACCCCGGAATACGAAAAGCTCTATTCAATCCTCCTGACAGGGTTATTTACCCAGATGATGGCCAGGAGCTATACTTAGCTGTCTGCAAGGAAATGGGCCAATGTCCTGTTAATATATTTTATAAAGGATTGGTTGAAAATGAAATCAATCTTCGATACTACTGCGTCAATCCTAACGGAGTACGTGCAATGGCTTTGGCTCTAAGCTATAACCGAATAGTAAAAGTTTTAGATTTGACCGATAATTTCTTGAATGAAGACGCTTGCTATCATTTGGGTGAGATGCTCATCGGGAATTCGTGCTTAGCTGAACTGGTGCTCGCAGGCTGTCGCATTGGACCTGAGGGGGCGCGACGACTTTTAGATGGACTGCATCTAAATAGATCGCTGAAAGAACTTAATCTAAATAGGAACCAATTGGGTGATGCGGGCCTAGAACATATTGCTAAAGCTATCTTTCGAGGAATAGATGTTCCAAAGTTGCACTTAAGCTATAATGGCCTCACAGGAAAAGGTACGACAGTTTTAGCTGAAGCGTTGGAAACCCACAACAAATTTGTTGCTCTTGACTTGTCATGGAATAACCTCTTCTCGCCTATGCTGTACAGCTTTTTAGTTAAATTAGGGGAAAATGTTTTGCTTGAAGAAGTTAACCTGGCCTGGAACTCGCTTTCTGGGGCACGCATTGGTATTGGAATCAAAAATGTTATGAAAGCTCCGAACTTAAAAAAATTAAACCTTGCCAATAATAGGCTAGGAAGTGATGCTATACCTCAAATAATTGCAAATTTGGTTAAAGCTAATAAACTGGCAACACTTGATTTATCTTTCAATCCTTTAACGCCAGCGGATGCGATTAAAGTACTGTCAAAGTTGAAATTGCCAACAGTTAAATTGCAAAAATTATTTATGAATAACGTTGACGTAAACAATGAATTCTTGGAGCTTTTAGAAGATGTCAGAAAAATGAAGAGCAGAAAGAACACAGTTATCGTTTTTGGAGGAGTTATCAGCCCTGATGTAGCGCAAGGGTCAGATCCGAGGGAGCTGGTCCTGAATCGTGCCGAATATTTGGCTAAGAAGCCGAAAAAGCAACCAGTCGATATCGCCTTGGTTATTTATCAACTAGTTAAAGACGGTAACAAAATAATGACCGCTAAAGATTTTTCGGCAAGCATTAAAGCATCAGGAGCTCCGCTAGACCTGGATTTGTTGGACCAGTTCGTGTATGTGTTCGCTGGCCCCAGCACTCCTAAGTCAAAGACTATAAATTTGGAGTTATTAGCCGAGTTCATTCGGAGGAAATGGCCAGAACGGAAGTTGCCACCTACACCCCCTCCGGAGCCGGAACCCGAACCAAAACCGGTAAAAGGAAAGGGTAAAAAAGGAAAAGGAAAGAAGTAGTTCATTAGTACTTACTTATTTTTTATATTTTGATTATTTTTAGGTTACTGCACTATTCATCATCATTTATTTAAGTTATTTCTAAGACGTATTGTTTGGATAGAGTTTGATTTGTTAAGTTTTACTAATTATAGTGAACATAATTTTTATATTTTTGTTCTTAAAATTACATAATTTTAAATAATTGATGAGTTTCAATGGATGTTCCTTAGCCGCCACTATTCATCTTATCTTATACCTTTAAACGAGCAATTCTTGTATATATCTATATATATAATCTGAATCTGGGAAACGGCTCCAACGATTTTCATGAAATTTGGTAAAGGGGAGATTTCGGGGGCAATAAATTGATCTAGCTAGGTTTCATTTAAAAAAAAAGTCGTTTTATCCGTGTTTTTAGGCAATGAAAATCTCCAACAATTTCATTAGAATATGAATTTCCCCACTGCTTTACCGACACAGCAACAATAAAGCGTTGCTAAGCAACAAACTTTAAGCCAATGAATGTTTGGTTGTCATAAGTATGTCATTCGTACGAAAATATAAATCTGAAAAATACCGAGCTAAGCTCGGTCATCCAGGTACTGATGGCTTTATATGAATAAGAATCAAGCGATCTAGAACGCCAATTTTTAGGCGCTGGTCCCCAGGATTATGGATGGAAAAGGAGCTGTTTTACACGACTGCTTAAAAAGAAGCCAAGAAAAAATCATGATTGCATTAAGAACTTGCTCTCTATACTCTCTGCCTACCCCGTTAGGGACTTGGCGTGATGATATGTATGTATGTATATGTATGCATTAAGAACTTTTTTCATACATTGTATAAGATTAAAATGTCATAAGCTGCTATAACAAGAGATGTCATAGCTGACATTACTTCTTTCGATTTCCTTTCCCGAGTCCAATAGCGATTTTGTACATCTTTATTTTATATTTGTTTATACAACAGAGACTCATTATCAACAATGTCTTCCGAAAGTTCAAACGACGAGGAACCCGTGGAAGTGGTGTTTGAAAACGTAGCCGATGAAGAAAGCTCTGTCGAGGCTCCAATGGAAGAATGGTCTTCCCTCATCATGGCAGTACCGGAAGAGAACAAGAAACGAATTCTATTCAACGACGGTCTCTACCACCCCGGCAGCGGACAAATATGCACCAAATATATTCCCATGTCGGACAGTTCCGTCTTCAGACATCCCTACTACAACTACCCAGCTGTTCTGGACCCTGGAATTCAGAATGCTCTATTCAATCCTCCGGAGAAAATAGTATATCCTGATGATGGTCAGGAGCTGTACTTGTCTACGTGCAAAGAGATGAATCAATGCCCTGTTAAGATATTCTACAAGGGGTTGGTAGAAAACGAAATTAACCTCAGATATTATTGCGTCAATTCTGCTGGAGTACGCGCCATGACTATAGCTTTAAGCTACAACAGAATCGTGAAAATATTAGATTTGACAGATAATTTCCTGGATGAAGACGCGTGCTACCACTTAGGGGATTTACTCATTGGAAATTCTTGTTTAACTAAACTAGTGCTATCAGGATGTCGGATTGGACCAGAAGGGGTGAGACGATTGTTAGACGGATTGCACCTTAACAGATCGTTAAAAGAACTTAATCTGAATAGGAATCAATTAGGGGATGCCGGATTAGAGCACATTGGTAAAGCTGTTTTTCGTGGAATCGATGTACCAAAACTGCACTTGAGCTATAACGGCTTTACTGGGAAAGGCACGACTGTTTTAGCAGAAGCACTTGAAACCCACAATAAATTTATTTCCCTAGACTTATCGTGGAATAATCTCTTCTCACCCATAGTGTACAATCTTTTGACAAAATTGGGGGAAAGTGATTTACTACAAGATCTCAATTTGGCCTGGAACTCTCTATGCGGCGCTCGCATGGGAACCGGAATAAAGAATCTTATGAAAGCTCGAAATTTAAATCATTTAGATCTCAGTAACAATAGATTTGAAGGTGAAGCAATAATTCAACTAATACAAAATTTGGGGAAAGCGAAAAAGTTAGTTACCCTTGATTTATCCTTTAATCCGTTGACGCCCATGGACGCTTTAAAAGTGTTAACAAAGCTGAAATTACCTGCTGTAAAGTTGCAAAGATTGGTGATGGAGAACGTTTTCGTAGACCAAAAATTCATGAAACTTTTGGGTGAAGTAAAGGAAATGAAATGTAGAAAGAAAACGGAGATCATTTATGGAGGTGTTATTAGCCCAGATCGGGCTCGAGGACCAGATCCAAGAGAGTTGATTCTGAATCGCGCCGAGTTTTTGGCCAAGAAACCGAAGAAACAACCAGTCGACGTCGCTTTATTGATTTATCAGTTACTCAAAGATGGTAATAAAATAATGAGCGCTAAAAGCTTTACAGCGGCAGTAGAGGCTTCCGGCGCACCGCTCGATCAGGATTTAATAGATGAATTCGTATGTGTTTTCTCTGGCCCCAGCACCGCTAAGTCTAAGACTATCGATCTAAGCATTCTAGCGGAATATATCAAAAGAAAGTGGCCAGAGCGGAAGTTACCTCCCACCCCTCCGCCGGAACCGGAACCCGAACCAGTACTCGTGACCGCAGAAAAGGGAAAAAAAGGGAAGGGAAAGAAGAAGTAGTTAGACTTGCCCCTGTAGCAATTATTTTATAGGTCGATTTACTAATTTTATTTGTTACGAACATTTATGCTTTGGATGACATTATTATTTTTTAAGTAATATTTTATACTTGAATTTAAATATTTTATTGTTTGCTTTTTATAATCATTTTGTATTATTTGAACTGTTCAATTTCAATGACAATACTGTAGATAGACATCGAGTATTTAAGAGATGTGAATCCAGAGTAGTCCGAATAAGTGGTAAATTTTACTTAAACTTAGTTATACTATCTATGGGTAGGAAGGAGTGTTTGTTCCGCCTCAAGGAGTCCTACGCTAGCTGGAAGGTTCGAGCTGTTGGAAATTTTGGGTAAAATTTATACAATTCAGTACAGCCGTTTTAACGTGATTAAGTCACAAACATCCTCACTGATATTTTTCAACTTATACATTTATAATTTTAGTAGGATGGATAGTACTGTCTCCGTTCGCTATTTTCATAAGCACCACAGCTAACAATTCAATTGTAAATTTCTACTTTATCTCACTTTCTATGTGCAAGTGTATCATCACAAGCTCCACCGCCATCAGAGGTCACAATCCACGGCACTTTCGTGCCGTCTCATTTGACTTACAAATAGGCACTGAATCACAAGCAGTGTAGCTACTACGAATGTTCTAATCGCAATAAATTGTAGAGGCTGCGCGCGCATACCCATAAATCTGCTCGCCTGCGCACTGACAGAATCCTCATAATCAGCCAATGTTTGTTTGAAATCGTTTGTCCATGCTAGTTGGCCAACGTTTGCGTTGTATGTAAGAATTTATAGATATTGTATCGTTGGCGAAAAAAAGATTGAGATTGAGATTTTTTTTTAGAAAAAAAGAACCACTTATTTCACATTGTTTTGCTTGTAAATTACATGATCTTAATACGACATATTATGGAATTAATAATATAAATAAAGTTCGCCAATGTTCGACCAATTTATGTCCCAGCACCGGCCAAACTATTTGATTTAGAGAAATGGAAAGGCACCGCCCATTGTTTTCACTTGTAAAATTTACTGAGCCGATATAAACTGTATATGGTCGGGTAATGAAAGCCGGCTGTTGTTTGAAAGTTCCCTTGATTTAGTGGACCTTTTGGAAATTAGGCTTTGTTTACTTAGTGGGATACACTGATACACCTTCTAAATTACGCATTTATTAGAATAAATGTGGGTATTACCTATACACCTCTGCCTACCCCTTCGGGGACCCTTGTGGGAAGGCGTGAGGATATATTATTATTATTATTAGAATAAATGCGTACGTAATAAACGGATATATTAACCATATCTGAGAAAGAGAGGATTTTCACTCGTCTGACCAAACATGTTATCGTCACTGCTCAATCTCAGCTGCATATCTTTATTTCAAATTTAAAATACTTTAATATAGCACGGGCAGAGGAAGACCACGTTCCATCGAACTAGATCAATTCGATCGGATACTCAAGGATGTAAAAGTCAAGAGTACTCGAACCCGGGGAGCATGTGTTAAGAGATACATGAAAGTAAATCAATTGAAAGAGGTCTGTAACTCCAGAGAGAACTAGCGCTCTAATCGCTCTACCTACCCCGCGACTAGCTCAACGTGACGATATGTTTATTTTTATGGAATACTAGCTTATGCCCGCGGCTTCGCCCGCGTGGAGTTCGAAAAAGTAACTGGGTATTTCCTGCTAGAATCGGTTCAGCCGCTATGCCGTGAAAGAGCATCATACATTATAATATAATAACTTTTAATTTATCAAGATTAAAAAAAAAACTAAAGTAGCCTATGTCCTATTTCTAGGTACAAGCTATCATCATTTCAACTTTCAGCCAAATCGGTTCGGCCGTTTTGCCGTGAAAGAACCGCTAACATCCAAACTTACAAACTTTCACATTTATTAGTTAGAAGTAAGATAAGATAAGATAAGATGTGTATATGACACATCCTGTCAAGCCTATAGAAGGCATATGAATAAAAAAATCGGGAATTAACGCATTCTAGATTGGTCTATCTTCACGCTTCTGCATAAGAGTCCCAATGGAGCAGACACCAGTGTTACAAAACCCTCTTTTCTGGCAGATGGTAAGCAAATCGAACATAAATTCGACTAAGATTCTGTCAGTCCACCGGCGGAATTTATTTATAATAAGCAGACCAAGGCGCAGTTGCATTATAAACAAGCTGAGTTACGCATTGCATTTCAGCAACACCAAAATGTTATTATGATAAGTCCATTTTCGGTAAGGAAGGTACGAGTTAATACAATATATTGTTGCAAGAAATTGAATAATCGAACGAGTATTGTGCGATTCGTATAAGGCGACCCCCGAATGTCAGGCAGACATTCACTGTACTAGCCCATTGGACAAAAACCTGCAGACATCAAAACATCGCAAATGCTTCCCAAAATACAGTGTAAAATCACTATATTGCTCAGTTGTCACTCACGCGATGCGCATGCGCATACAGAACAAACTATATGATCACAGGTGATAAACTGCCCTAAACTATATTAAACTTTATTTTTCCCAAGTCCAGCTGCCGTATCGCGTCTGTACTAAATATGATATGAATTTGCAATGCAGTTCATATAAATAGGAGCGTCCAAAATTCATATGCGCACGGATAAAGCACAATTTTTCATATTTCCTCGAATGCACAATTTCTATATTACCTTAATAACATATTAACTTCGCTGGAAATGAAATAAAAAGTGACTTGTAACTTGTAAAGTGTAACAAAGAAGCTGAACATCGTGGTGATTGAGAGAGTTTATTTTAATCAATTAACAATCGTAATACAATTTTAGAAATCGCAGCAGCCCTGCAGAACAAATAAAAACCAGACTACAGTTGGCATAACAGCCGTTGTCACTAAATAATGTAGGTCTTCCATAAGGGCCGTGTCCCTTAAAAGGAGGATTTAAGTCTCTAAAGGGCCCACAAGAATTCATGAATAAAAATACCGAACCCAAACACGATAGCTGGAACCAATTAAGGTCCGCTGGGAAATCTCTCTAAGCCCAGGTTCGTCGCCCTGTGCTGGGTAAAAATTTTATTGATAGATAAAAAAATATTGTATACTAGCTGTCCCGCCCAGCTTCGCTCAGGTGAAAAGTAAAATTTCCTGAAACACGATCGCAGCGCCACCTTTCGGATCCAATTGTGATGTAAGCTACACTATATTTTAAGTTGGATCAAACTGCACACGGTGTTCAAATTTTATCGAAATCGGTTAAGTAGTTTAGGAGCCTATCGCGGACAAACAACGGGCCACGTAATTTATATATATTAAGATATATTCTAGCCGCGAGCCTAAATATAACTCAGCTTCAACTAGTCCATGATAGGACTGCTTGATAACACTTTCAGACATTCAGCGTCGAATGAGTAGCCGCCTAAACCTTTTGCATTGCTAGCGCCTACCTACGTAAGCCGTGGGTAGAAAGAGTAGAGCGCCAATTATTCCTAGGCTTAGGCTACAGCCTCTTTTGCATTCACATTAATTAGCCTCTTCATACATGCAAATACTCTTGACGGTCCTAATCTACTTACTAATCGTTGGAATGTGTTGAAACCTTTATTTAATGGTAATAATAAAACATACCGCTAGTCTATAATTATTATAAATAAAGAACATCTTTTCATAATCCATTTATAATAAAACACCTATACTATATATACCTATACTCACAATAGATCAAATTTTAACGACACGTACTGTATTCGTCCCACGCCAACAATTGTATGAAATGCCTTATATTAAATTTCTATCGACTGCTAGCACGCTTCTTTCGACTGTCTAATTACGAGAAAGCTTCCTATTACCTATCAATCGATATGACACCATATCGTTAAAATAACAAGACTCATTATTGGAAACCTATAATTTCGCCCGCGGGAGGAGTATACATAAACGTAGGAGTATCGTTACGTACGACATTACATCGTTTGTTAAAATGAAAGCGATATCATTATGTAAAGGTAGCGCTAATATCATTGTTTATACTCTTGACATGAACGCATATTACGTTGGTTTGGACATATAGAAAGGATGTGTGAAGAAAGGTTGACGAAACAGATACAATACAAAAGCTCCAAGCACAGATAAAATCGATCAAGCATTCTAGGATGGGAATGACAAGTGTGTAGAAACCGCAAGTATGTATGTGGAAACTGATAAATGTGGATGAAACAAAAAAGGTCTGTTAGTCTGGAAAGAGTCGGTGCTCTACTCTCTCTGCTTATACCTTCAGGGAGTAGGATTTATTTATTTTTATTTATTTATTTATGGATCTCCAACAAAGGTTACACGAAAAGTACACAAACATAATCTACAATATTAGACAAGCGTGTCCCTTCAGTTACAGGAGACCACAGCATGCATTAATATACAGTCGCAACAGGATTGATGATGTTTGATTATGTATACACATATGATAGATAATTTAGTCTGTTAGGTATCGCTGCTATTTTATTTTTTTTATGCAGGATTCAGATATAAGCGCCTGTTAATATCTTGGATCTAGTAATATGACCTTTCATTGACAGCTTTCGAATATATAGGTGTTCCGGCATTGTGGGTCATCTACGGTATAGATACGGAAATTGAAATTTCACCTATTTGTCTGACCCATCTTCTTAGGAACTGTATCGCTATCCAAGAATATCTGTAGGTGTTGGATGACATAATTGTTCCAATGCAGTGAATTAAATAAATTGATCTTTCCTTTAATTTGACGAGGTGCTAAGGAAAAAACTGGGCTAAGGTTGGGCGGGTTTTGTACCAATCCTTTGATCTGCAATAGATTAGAGCTAGTGATCGAAGTTTTTATACCTATACATACATAATAATGTGTGTGAAAATACTCTTACCTTGGTACAATAGTAATGATGATAGAAAGTATTTGCAAACACCGATGTGTGTTGCAAATTGATTTTCTCTACTGATTTCCAGCGTGATCGATAAAATGAAAGTTATAATTTTGCTTGTCTATGGTTTTCTCCGGAGAGCTGTTCATTTTGACGTAACTATATTAGGACCAAGATACAAAGTCTTTAAATATATATTTCTTCTGTACATGTTGTGTGTATTTCTTCTGTAGGTCACTGAACTTCTCCTCTGTGCGCCTTCAGGTGGATTCGAGGAAGGTTTAGATTCACAATTGGACCCGATAGATGGCGGTGCGATCGAGTTTCAGAAAAAATTTTTTTTTCATACGAGCGAATCTGGGCGGGACAGCTAGTTAATATATAAAATAAACCCTTGTAAATGCAGGCATATCTTAGGTGCCAGGTCTCCTTTCCCACTGAAAAGGAGGTGCCACAATTTGCCTTCCTTACTCTCTCCAAGAAATAGGCCGCGCATGAATAAAACGAAGTTAAATTATGTATGTATTGTTGAACGTCAATCAGAGCGTGATGTTAATAATTATTTCAACACGAGTAGAGCCAGGGGCGATGACTAGTGACGTCACACTTGCTCAATATAACACAAACGTCACTGTACGTTGAAAGGAATGTAATTAAGCAGTTGAAACAAACGAAACTGCGAATACGCAAGAAACTTATTGGAACCTGCGAATGGAAATCTGTTAGTGGTGAATGAAATCGCTAGTTTTGTTAGAAACATTACGGGTAATTGTGGCAATAATTACTAATTCGTTTCTCAACAACACAAGGTCTCGCACTGTGCGGTTTCAAAGAAGTGAGCTCGAACGCTCAGGCGAAGGAATTAACTCCTCTTATGGTTTTTCCATATATCAAGAGTACTAAAAACTGCTTATCATGTATGATCATGATGATGATGATGATGATATGTTATTGTTGTTCAACATACCTATATGGAGATATGTGAAAAATCTGTGGTTTGCAACTGCAACATAAATTTCACCATCTGAACCGTGATCCTTTGGCAACTGCTGCAAAGCACACATAATACAGATAAGTACTAAGATATTTACCAGCCAATAATCCAATATATCCTCACGCCTTCCCACAAGGGTCCCCGAAGGGGTAGGTGTATAGGTAATACCCACACACCCACTTTCCGCCAGAGGTATATTAGGTGCCAACGTGACAGATGGCGAGTCCATCGCCGTTACTCAAGCACGACTATACATACGCCTTTGAATTTCTTCTCAGACGTATGCAGGTTTCCTCTCGATGTTTTCCTTCACCGTAAAGCTCGTGGTTTGACTAATCACTGTACTTAAGTTTAGAAAAACTCATTGGTACAGTCGGGATTCGAACTTGCGACCTTTGCGTCGCAAATAAATCTAATTTTAACGTAATCCTGAAGACTCGGATTGGAATATAGTAGATATTATAGACCGTGATAGACGCGTTCAAAGTGAGACCTATCCCAGACCGTATTGCAGGCGACCGTCCGACCTCATGACCAGAAAAGTGCTAGATATCGAAACTAAGCCCCGAGGACGTAGAAGACCCCGAAACACATGGATGTCCGTAGTAAATAAGAACCTCAAAGAAACCAGAGTCAACAAAGAGACGACCCAGGATCGAGCTGCCGAACACAGAGTGGCAACGCGCAAGTGATACTCCGGTATTGTAAGCGTAAATAGGCTGCGGTAACCGTTTTCCATCGGGTGGTATATTTATACAACTCTTGTTGTATAAATATTTATACAACAAGAGTGATTAATTGAAGACGTAAAGACAGACATCATAACGACAAAATATGATATTCGGCATGTGTTTAAAATTGGTAAATAGTGTATGGAGGTTTTTATTATATATTTGTTTATGTACTGCAAGTCTATGCGATGCGATTGCGATTAATTTATTTAGCCATAAATAAAAAATATTTTGCATTTTAACATACATATACATACATATAATCACGCCTCTTTCCCGTAGGGGTAGGCAGAGACCACTTCTTTCCACTTGCTACGATCCTTACATACTTCTTTCGCTTCGTCCACTTTCATTATTCTCTTCATACATGCTCTTCGGTTTAGGGTACTCTTGACCTGACCTTTTTTCAAGACGTCCCTAATTTGGTCTAGAAACGTCCGCCTAGGTCTACCCCTTCCAACACTTTCATTCACACGCCTTATACACTTTTTTCGTCAATCGTTCTTCATTGATTCTCTCGACATGGCCAAACCATCTCAGCATACCTTTCTCAATTTTTGTCACTACATCTTCTTTCAGACCACAACGTTTCCTTATCTCACTATTTCTTATCCTGTCACTCAGCTTAACTCCTATCATACTTCTTAACGCTCTCATCTCAACTGCATTTATTCGGCTTTCATGCTTTTCTGCCATACCCAACTTTCACTTCCGTACATGAGTGTCGGAACCAACACTCCCCCATGCACAGCCAAACGAGCCTTAAAAGACACATTCCGACTGCCCATGAAGGAGTGCAAAGCCCCATTCACCATGTTTCCTGCATTCCCTCTTCTTTCAATATCACTCTCACACTTTCCATCTCTTGTAAACTTTGAACCCAGATACACAAACTCATTTACCTGTTCAATTTGTTCATCTCCAATCACGATATAACACTCTGACACTGCCTCATCTCTTTCAAACACCAATACCTTCGTCTTTTTTACATTCATCTTCATTCCCTTTCTAATAAAAGCTCCACTCATAGCAGTTACCATCTCCTGCAACTCCTCGGCCGTAGACGCAAGTAATACCTGGTCATCAGCATACATAAAACACTTGACGAGTAACTCATTCATTCTCAACCCACTTTCATTCTCTTTTAAATCTGTCAAGCAATTGTTCATGAACAGATTAAACAGCCACGGTGACGCTACCCATCCCTGTCTAACACCTCTTTCGATATTAAACCATTCAGTGTAGGCCCCGTTTATCCTCACACAAGCACTAGAATCCCTATACAGAGATTGCAATGCCCGCACGAGGTTGCTGCTCACACCGTTCACGGACAATGCTGACCACAATTCATTCCTCACCACTCTATCATAGGCCTTTTCAAGATCAACGAACGCGCAATAGACCTTCTTGTTTTTGGCCAAGCACTTTTCGGCTATGTACCTCAAGGAAAAGACCTGATCCGTACATCCCATTCCCTTTCTAAATCCCGCTTGTGCATCCCATACCTTTTCATCTGTTTCATTCACAACCCTTTCAATCAACACTTTCGCATACAGTTTCCCGACGACGCTGAGAAGGCTTATACCGCGGTAATTTATGCAGTCCTGCCGTGACCCCCTTCCCTTAAACAATGGCACGATTACGGCTTTGCACCAGTCTCCCGGTACTTGCCCACTTCGCCAGCACAAATTGAAAAGGCGGCACAGCTGGCTAGCCACTATGCCCTGTCCGGCCCTCAGCATCTCGACGGTAATCCTGTCATACCCTGCAGCCTTACCTAATCTCCTACTTTTCAACGCTTTCACTATTTCATCCATGCTTATCTCACTTTCATCAACATTTATATTCGGTTCCATGGAAGGTGCCGAATGCTGTACCTGCACTTCCTCTCTTTCAAACAAACTTTCAAAATACTCTTTCCATCTCTTTAACACACATTCTTCTCCTTTTATAATGCTCCCATTCTGACTCCTGATTGTACTTAGCTCCGAGGTAAAAGTGTTTCCTCTGGCTGTTTTGATGGATTTCCAGAAAAACTTGATGTTTGACTGGAAATCTTCAGTGAGCCTCCTATCAAAATCATCCTTTCGTTCTTCTTTCTTTCTAGACACAATTTCTTTCGCTGCTGATTTCAGTCTTTTATACTTCGTTCTTGCTTCCTTTATCTCGTCATCCGTTGCCTTTTGAACTTTTTGGTTAGCCTTTGTTGCTAACCAATCCAACCATGCTTTCTTCTTTTCTTGCACAGTCTTTTGTACATCTTTATCCATCCACACATTATAGTTCTTTCTTCCTTTTCTTCTTTTAGCTACCCCGCATACCTCAATAGCAACATTCACGACCCCTGTCTTAAATGACTCCCACAAATCTTCAATCACACCTATCTCTTCTATGCCTTTAAAACTTTCTTTCAGTTTCACTACATACTCGTCTTTCTTTTCTTTTTCTTGTAGATTTTCCACTTTTACTCTTTCCAAAACACTTGTAGGCTCGGCCCCTCGGTGTCGCCATCGTTTAAAGAGGCCACGCATTCGGGCTATGACCAGAAAGTGGTCTGTATCGAGGCCTACACCGCGGTATGCCCGAGTGTCTAGCACTTTCTTCCTCAGTCTTTCATCCACAATTACAAAATCAATCATACTTCTAGACTCACTCTCATCTCTTGTATACAAATGGATCTTTTTGTGGTAAAACATTGTGTTAGCCACGCTAAGATTCCATTCCAAACAAACTTCAAGCAGGCTTCTCCCATTTTCATTCACTCTTTCGTCCCCAAACGTCCCCAGAACTCTTTCATACCCATCACGCTTTACTCCAACCCACCCATTAAAGTCCCCTAACATCACGATCCGTTCATTTTCTCCGCATTTATTCAAGACCTCTCTCATGCTATCCCAAAATTCCTCTCTCTCTTGTTGGGCTTTTAATGACCCACCTCCGCGCAGATCCGTCGGTGCATAGACCCCAAGGATAAACAAGCGTGTGAGTCCGACTTTTAGCCTAATCCAGAGGAGTCTGGGGCTTACACATTCATGCTCCATCACACATTCAACTATTCGAGAGGAAAGAATCACACCAACTCCCTGACAGCCTCGGTTGGTTAGGGGGCTCCCGACCAGTATGCCGTGTAGGGACCATGAACCGTGGTGTCACATCCTTTCCTCTTGGTTTCGTTCACGCACAGAATATCTATGCATCGTTCATCCATCATCTGACATACTTCATCTACCTTACCATCCATTCCTCCTCTTACATTCAACGTAGCGAAGCGGCTCTCCATGGGCCGCTTTTCGCCCCCGCGGGAAACGAGACGTGATGGGTGGCGAACCACATCGCCGCCATTTTGGTTACTTAAAGATTCTTTATTAACATCCATAGCGTTCCCACGAATAGCTAGGGAAAGGTTTGTCCACCCCAGCAGAGCCCCGCATGCTAAGGTAAGGCTGGCCTAATTCTGGGTCGCCCGGTCCCAGGGCAGTGTGGCACGCTAACGACTAGGCTTGCCCCTAGCCATGCATCCATCCGCGCGGCAGACGTTGGATTGGCGGAGAGGGTAGGAATAGGGAAAGGGGAGGATCATAACTCTTAAAATCATAAATACAACCTGTCGGAGACAACCTGACAAACCTACACCTGCTATGTAGAGCAAGGTGAATAGTTAATTATATAGCTGTATTGATTTCTACGCAATCATTGTAACACCACCTTATTACAAAGCAATTAAGATCAATTTCCAATCGAGTTAAATAACGTGGAAGTTGGCGTGGGACACAATTTTGAGGTTACAATCGAGTTCTCGCAGTTAATTATCTATTCATTCGAATAGTTGAATCGATTCGCCTACGTGTGAAAACGATAAATGGTACTATGCTGTACAAGTTAATTTAGATATTTGTACGTTTTTGGTTATTGGAAACATTTAATATGTGTTTGAAATTGTTATTAGTATAATTTAAGAAAACATTATACATTTATAAATAAATATACGCCTTCCCACATGGCTCCAAAATGCTAGGCCGAGGTGTGTAGGAGTACCACACACCCACTTTTAGCCATAGGTGGAGCAGAAGGTGGTAGCCAGCAGAAGGTAACCAGAAACTTCGCTCAATTTCGTCTCAAACGTATGCAGCTTTCCTCTCGATGTTTTCCTTCACCGCAAAGCTCGTGATGTGTCTAATCACTTAAGTTCAGAAAAACGAACAGTCCGGATTCGAACTTCCTATCTTTATGTTGCAGGAGCAATTTAGGATTAAAACCCATTTTCGTTGATTATATATGAGTATGCCTGACGGGGTTTCTTCTCTTTCGCTTCGTCCATATTCATCAGTCCCTTTGTAGCAACTCGCCAGTTTCGAGTAGGTAGTCCTCATATACCCATCAAGAGTTTTCGATCGATATGATCCAGGTACATAGTTGGAACATGGTCTCCTTGCGAAGCCGATCTGCTTGGTCAGCCTGTCATTCATCCTTTCAGTACATTCATACTAACGTAACATGCCTTTCTTCGTATCTAAAGGTAATTATTTAAGCATTTTTTTTTACATTTAAAAAACAAAAACTTTTCACCAATTGCAAGCAGACAAATGATTGAATGAAAACGAAGCACAATTCTCGTATTGTATTCGAAGTTCTTTTATATTCAAGCATAAGCTTTCAATGCTCGAAATGTATTTTGGCAAGGCACTGTTATTACGCGATCCTTCATCCGATATCTCGATTGTCGATGTTCGCAGCTGCAATTCGATTCATATCGCATTTATCGAGTCGCTTTATGATTTGAATAATAGCCTTCATTCTCATCTATGTTATTAAGGAATCAAAGATTTCAATATACGAATATGGAATACATTTTAAAGGATTTTTCTCGATCTAAATGATACGTTTTAGGTACTACTCTATTGTGTACTAAAATATGTTATTTAAATAATCAAGACTACCCCCAGACATGGGTGTATAGGTAATACCCACACACCCACTTTCCGACACAGATATATTAGGTGCCAACGTGACAGATGGCGAGTCCATCGCTGTTACTCAAGCACGACTATACACACGTCTTGGAATTTCTTCTCAGACGTATGCAGGTTTCCTCTCGATGTTTTCCTTCACCGTAAAGCTCGTGGTGTGACTAATCACTGTACATAAGTTCAGAAAATCTCATTGCTACAGTCGGGATTCGAACTTGCGATCTTTGTTTCTTTTTTCACTCAGCCACCACGGCTATTAGTTTAACCATACAATTACGCCCATTGTACGTTAAGGATAAAATGCAATTAATTCTTTTCTCTGTTGGTAGTGTTTTTTTGTAAACCTTTGTTTAATTAAAATGGTAATAATGGTAATGGTGTAATAAAACCCGAACTGAATTGTGCTCCTTTATAGTACGATCCGACGAAGTTTGATCTGACTCAAGGGGTCTTACCACTACATCAATTTTCTTCGTCTTTTATGGGTCTTTAATTCGAGAGATTTATAGCGCAATATATTTTTTAAGGCAGTCTAAAAGACTATTATAAATTGATAAATCGAATTAAAGAAGTTTTTAGTACATGCATATATTCAATTATATTACCTATACACCTCTGCCTACCCCTTCGGGGACCCTTGTGGGAAGGCGTGAGGATATATTATTATATTCAAAGATGTATTATGTATAGTAATTATGATGTAGAGATATTTTGTGCCGTAACCGATGGCGAGTAAATCGCAGTTTTTATGCGTCTCCTTGATATTTCAACATATGCTCATAAATAATTGCATGACTGTAGGTAAATACATCTTTCTTTTACAGAATATGCGAAATCCTATTTATATCTTTCTTCACCGTACGGATATTGGTGCGATTTATCCCTTTACTTAAATAAGTTCATACGCATTGGAACGGACGTTTATATTGCTTGGGACTACATACATGAAGTATTCGGCCACTATGGCTCTCACGGTGCGTTTGAGGCAACTCTAAAGCTTACATTGTAGATCTTGCACGGGCATATTTGTAAACACGCCACGACGAATGATTAACAAATTATGATGCTGCTCTTCGTGATTAATAGGCTATGAAGAGCCGCATTCTATTTGCTCCGGCCATGACCCAATCCTCGAGGCTGTTCTGGACTAAATGAACGGCTTGTGTATGAGTAATGTGAGAAATCTCCAAGAAACAAATAGAGGCAACACACGCCAATACAAATAACGGGTGATTAGCGTGGAACGATCGTGGCCTCAGTAAAGACCCTGACCCCACAGTTAAAGAATAATGATAAGTAATAACATTAATACCTTAGGACAGTTCCACACAAATTGACCTTGTCACAGACTAAGCTAAGATTGTACTCGGGCAACTTAAAAACGTCACAAATACTGAAGTGCCGTCACGTTGGCACCTAAAATAAGTCTCTGGCGGAAAGTGGGGGTGTGGGTACTACCTATACACCTCTGCCTACCCCTTCGGGGAGCCTTGTGGGAAGGCGTGAGAATATATTATTATTGATGATGTATGTATGTATTTTAGATACATAATATATCCAGTACATATACGCAAGTATTCGAATTCATCACACAATTATCCGCCCTCAGTGGGAATCGATCCCGTAAATTTAGGTGGTTTAGTTCGCTGGTAAGAAGACAAATAAACCCTGCAGATCAGTCACAGGTCCACGGCTACTCACATTGATGTAGTGGGATAAATATTTACCTGGAACAAAAATAATTAATTTATAGAATATTGAATACTGATCAATGTTGGCGAAGCGAAAAAGGTTTGTAAGTCTAAAGAAATAGCGTCTAGAGAAGGAAGAGAGAACTGGCGCTCTATTCTCTCTTCCTACCCCGTTAGCGACTCGGCGTGATGATATGTATGTATGTAATACAGTTACAGATACAGATTAATAACTCAGTTTTACTCGTGTTAATTTCATACATATGACGCTAGGGTGTTGTGAATATATCCTGATGAAGATGCAATAAAACAAAAAACTCAAAAGATAACCGAATGACAACATTATTAATAGTAGTAAGAGATGCTCACAACGAAACGTGGTTTAATGGGTCTTGCTCAGAAGCTATAAACAAAAGAAAACTATTAAAACATACTTGGATTTTACATGAACAACTTTATCGTTAACGTTGATTACGTATAAATACGATAAAAACGATTTTTCCTTCCTTTCATTATACCTTAGCATATATATGAACAACTGCCCCATTTCTTAAGGCTCCTTCTATAAATAGTGACATCTACGAAGACGCGCCCCACCAATTTCTAGTCTAGGGGGTTGCGGGATGCGTGGCATATGACCCGACTGTATTAATTGCAGTGTGCGTGTGCACTCATAGGTAATCAATGTGTACCGAAAATACTACCATTAGTGGAAGGTTGCGCACTTACACTATAAACCGTAGGGAAGGATAGTGGAGCGCGTCTTCGTGGATGGCGCTATCTATATAAGTTGCCGAAATTGTAATGTTAAACTTTAAATAGTAAAGTGTAAGCCGGGTAATAAAACATATAAATAAATAAAGTAGCTTTCTATATCGCCAGTGGTGTGACGGCCTACCGCAATTTCATCTTGATGTTCAAGCTGAGCACACATTAAAACGTTCTTGTAAAAATAAAACGGCGTGTAACGTACCTTAATCTAACATCACATGAGAAATACCGATCAACGATAATGGCGAACCTCGCGTCCTTTTCTGTCTGGCGGTGAAAGTATGCGTTGGAAAGGGATAGATATACATTACTAATGAGAATTCTATTCACTGCTAAAGGGACAGTGAAAGTGATCTCGGCTTTTGTAAAGATGTTGAGTTTAAGGTAGCTAATAACTTATATACTTACAATCACATACATAATAATATGATCACGCCGTCTCTCATGGGGTAGGCAGAAAAAGCGAAAATTCTTACACCTTCTGGAACCCGCGTCGTAAGATAAAATTTGTCCAACTTTACACATATTTTTACGTGCTGAAAAAATTCTACCCACACACCAACTTTTCGCCGAAGGTTTTAGATGCCAACGTGACATATAGCGAGTACATAGCCGATGCTCAAGCACGTATAATATAAAGGATTTTTTGACGCATATTCATACACTTATACATATATATTTTTGACGTTGAGTTGGACATATAGAAAGGATGAGTGAAGAAAGATTGACAAAGCAGATATACAAAGCGAAACTGTGCAAGAAGAGGCAGAGGAAGACCACGGTCCAACTACCTAGATCAAATCGATCGGACGCTCAAGAATGAATGTGGACGAAGCGAAAGAGGTATGTAGGTTCAGATAGAACTGGCGCTCTATACTCTCTGCCTACCCCGTAAGGGACTTTACGTGACATTTATGTATTTTTTATTTTTTTTTACCTTTAAGATATAGGTAACATACATACCACACGTCTTCTTTAGCAGATTTAATTTCAGTTGAATCCGAAATAATCATAGCATTGTGACATTTCAAATTGGGTTCCACATAATCCTAAGATCACATCATAATATATATCCAATTATGGCGATATATTTCAATGTCGATTTACGCTTACGATATATCTACTAGTATCGCACGACACCGAGCCGCCTCTATGCAGGCCCCACCTTCCATTGTTTCAAACCATGACTGATCACTGTTTGACTGATCACTTGTCAACGGCAGACAAATCAAGATAGATTCCGATACCATTCTTTAAATTCAATCCAGTTTTCTCTCTCACACTCACTATGAGTGTACATAAATGCGTCTTGCTCTGCTGCTGCGCGTGAGTAAACCGTGATCGTACTATCATTTGTCAATGTAATTCTTTTTTCGAATTACGATAAGGGAAATTCGTTATGACACCTAATGAATTAAGCAAATTGATGACCGATAAAAGGGCGTAATAGAATATCTTGTTGCAATTGGACACTTTCGTTCTGAGATGGATTTGTTTGATAAGCAGAAATGGAAAGTTATTGCAGCTAACTTCACCGTAAAGCTCGTGGTGTGACTAATCACTGTACGTTCAGTAAAACTTATTGGTACAGTCGGGATTGTAACTTGAAATTTGTGTTGCAGGCTACTTGAACCACTCGGCCACCACGGCTATTTATATATCCTCACGCCTTTCCACTAGGGTCCCCGAAGGGGTAGGCAGAGGCGCATAGGTAGTACCCACACACCCACTTTCCACCAGAGATATATTAGGTGCCAACGTGACAGATGGCGAGTCCATCGCCGTTACTCAAGCACGACTATACATACGCCTTTGAATTTCTTCTCAGACGTGAGCAGTTTTCCTGTCGATGTTTTCCTTCACCGTCAGCTCGTGGTGTGACTAATCACTGTACGTTCAGTAAAACTTATTGGTACAGTCGGGATTCGAACATAAATCTTTGTGTTGCAGGTTACTCGAACCACTCGGCCACCACGGCAATTTATGTGTAGAGTATCTCTAATTGGTTAATACCACGTTCACATGCAGGCGTAGGGCGGAAGGCACGCGTGGCCTGACATTTCACGGGATGAGCCTGACGCAATGGCCTACGACCTGGTTTACAGGGAAATTGTAAGATAAAATACATTACACAATTCTAAGAGCTCGCGGAGAATGCGGCACAAGTAAACGTTTCGTTACTTAAATTATTACATCTCTACGCAAAACCACAATCGGTAGCTAAAGATGAAACAACACCGCCTTTCCGCAGTTTCCGCCTGAGTTATATTATCGAATGTACATGTATGAAAACGAGTATGAAAAATATACATGAAAAAGAGTACTCAAAACTGGCGAGCATATGATGATGATGATGTTAGCGTGGTACATACCACTGCTGGGCAAAGGCCCCCCCGTGATTTCCAAGTGTTTCTGTCCAATGCTAGTGTTGGCCAGTCCATGTATAAAGAGAAATATATTTCTCGTGGAAAGTGGGTGTGAGGGTACTACTAACACACTCTCTCTGCCTACCCCGTCCGGGACCCTTGTGGGGAGGCGTCAAGATATATTATATTTAATTATCAATGTACTTGCTCGTATGTTTGACTGTATTAGACTGATGAATGTGGACGAAGCGAAAGAGGTATGTAAGTCTAGAGAGAACTGGCGCTCTATACTCTCTGCCTACCCTGTTAGGGACTTGGCGTGATGATATGTATGTATGTATGTACATTATGTTCCTTCACCGTTAAGCGAGTGGTGTAATTAATGAGAACTTTCTGTCAGAAAATATGTCGTTACGAATTTCTAACCGACAATATTCAAACTGTTTAAATCTCTTAGCCGAAGGCTACTGAACATTTAAAAAAATATAGGAAATCAGTGCGTTGCCTTGAAGCAGTTTAATGTTCTCGCACTCATTCAGTGAAAATTAAAGCCAAACTCATCGTGGAACAAGACCATCTCAACAGTACCCGGCCATCAGATAGCAATTAACAAGAGACTATTACAAGTGTACATGTATCAGGCAGATAACAAATAAAAACACAATTAAATAAAGTTACTTATTGCACAACTTTGTATTACCGAACGTAATTGATGTTATAGCGTTCACAATGGCATTGTTTCCTCCAGATTTTAACGTTTGATTCAATTTAACAATGCCAGTAAAAATTAACACGGTGGTCGTTGGAGATCTTTTTATTATGGGATTTCTATTACTACATTATTTCCGGCAACTCAGAGCATTCTTTGTTGGAAGTAACTTTCAATTATTTGTTGTTTCTGTTTCCAAAAGTATGTGTAGTGGTGGCCGAGTCGAGTGGTTCAATAAGTTGCCTGCGATATAAAGATTGCAATTTCGAATCCCGACTGTACCGTACGAATAATTGGTCACATAACGTGCTTTATGGTGAGAGAAACCATCCGAAAGAAGCCATGTTTGAGAAGAAATTCAAAGACGTATTGCTTGAATACGGCGATAGACTGGCCATTGGTCACGTTGGCACTAAAAATATAACGCCGGTGAAAAGTGGGTGTGTGGGTACTACCGGCACACCTCTGCCTACTCCTTCGGGAACCCTACTGGAAAGGCGTGAAGATATATATACCTCGTTCTACAGGCAAAACTATAACGAATAGTTAGTATACACTAAGTCAGTCTGTAGTTACACTATGTTTACAAAAATAAGGCAAGTAGGTAATTTATACTAACTCGTATATAACCATATATCGTATATCACCATTTCATTATCGGAATTCATCAACATACCTTGGAACCCCAAAGATCTCGTCTGTATCAAAGGAGTAGTCCTTTCACGGACGCTCAGACTGAGGTTTTCCCTAGAGACAGCATGGAGTTCTTCAAGAAGGGTGTGAAAAGATTCATGCAGGGTCGGCAACGCGCGAGTGATACCCCTGGTGTTACAAGCGACCATAAGCGGCGGTAACCGCTTACCATCAGGCGGACCGCATGTTTGTTTGCACCCTTTGTAGTACAATAAAAATGAACAAATAGTCCACTACCCTCCATACCGCCGAGTGTATAATTGCCAAGGGCGAGGGTAGTAGCAGCCAGCGTGGCGCCGTCGGTTACTTTCACTGCGGGTCAACGGCCTCGGCGCCAAAAATAATTGCGGTGATGAGGTCGCCATGCGCTTGCGCATTACGTCACGCGGTTAGCGTTTCCGCGACGTGTGAATCTGCTGCTGACATTTGAACGCAGGTTTGTTTGGGCGCTGCTGTGACCCCGATGCGAATCTTATCTAGACATTTATCAGGTTACGTCTGAGACTAAAGGCTTTTATAGTATTCACTTCTATATTATAGCCGTGGTGGCAGAGTGGTTCGAGTCAACTACTCGACGACGACCGTGACATAAAGATCGCAAGTTCGAATCCCGACTGTAAGATTGTGTTTTTCTGAACTTATATACAGTGATTAGTCACACTACAAGCTTTACGTTGAAGGAAAACATCGAGAAGAAACCTGCATACGTTTCAGAAGCAATTCAAAGGCGTATGTATAGTCGTGCTTGAGTAACGGCGAAAAAAAATTATGTTCCTTACCACCGTAATACGCATGTTACCACTTATGTGTTTATATAAATACATATATAGTTGGGTCATTCATTATTCATTATTGTGCGTCCGTATTGGAGAAACCGTTGAGACTTATATTTATCGAGTTCAACATCTTGTAACAAAGTATTTACAATAAAGTTAAATTCTATTCTTTCCAAAACCCACAGAACTTAAGAAAAATGTAATATAAAGTACAAAACTATTTTAAATATCACATAGAAAGTAAAAGTGTCCGAGCAAACCTGGCTGACTATAAATAAAATATGTTGTACATATTAAATAACGCCAGATAACAAAAACAATAGAGTAAAGATAGCCGCGGTCGGTGATCGATTACAAACGAAACCGAGTAGACTCGGATCAATAGAATCGAGAGGTAATCGTTACTCGCGTTGGTGAGACCATGACGAGATGAAATACCTAAAGTGTGTGCTAGTATGATGATAGTACATATATGTACTTTACGTCTACGCACAAAGATTCCTTAAAGGTACCTTTTAAGAGAGGTAGGGCATAACTGATTCTCCGTTCGAATTTGGAGCTGCCCGACTGGGGCAGGACCTCCACCTTATAAAAGTCCATATCGAATAACACATTTTTTTTGTGTTGTGTCCCTACGTGGTGAATAAGGTTTCCAGTAATGAGCTCCTTGGGGAGGGGGGAGGATTTTTATATTGTGTTGGCAACCGAGGGATTATACCTAATATGTTGCCAACACAGTATAACTCTTAGAACACAGAGTGGCAACGCGCAAGTGATACTTCGGTATCGTGAGCGTAAATAGGCTACGGTAACCGTTTCCCATCAGATGGGCCGTATGCTTGTTAGCCACTCTTGTTGTATAAAAAAAAGATACCCCTGATATATAAGTAGTACACCCACTTTCCGCCAGATATATTTTAGGTGCCAACGTGACAGATGGCGAGTCCATTGCCCATTGTTACTCAAGCACGACTTGACATTGTTGAATTTCTTCTTAAACGTATGTAGGTTTACTCTCGGCGTTTTCCTTCACCGCAATACTCGTGGTGTGACTCATCACTGCAATTTAGTGCTTAATAACTCATTGGTACAGTCGGAGTTCGAACTTGCAACTACTCAAACCATTCAGCAATATGGCTGACAAATAAACTGAGAAAATTTCATCCACACATACATACATATTAACAGAGGAAGTTCAATAAAAACTGGTACAATAACTAAAATAAATACCTTAGGACAACTCCACACAGATTGACCTAGTCCCATATTAAGCAAAGCTTGTAATATGGTTAATAGACAACTAGACTCAAATAGATAAATATAATACAAAGGATATTTAAAACAAGTGCGATTAACACGGGGATTTGTAAAAAAATATCTGCTCTCTGAGGGAATTGGACCGCTTCGCACAAGACCAAAAGGCCGTCATAGTCCAAATGATGGAAGTCTCACCCGGACACAAGCGGCAACGGTGTCGATCACACACATGTTCACTATAAGTCAAACTTTGAAAGGTCCTGTTATATTGAAAGTTATCTAATAATAAATCTTAATAAACAGACAGAGGCGTGTTCGCGACAGTCGTTTGTGTTATGATTGTGTAATGTCAGCAACATAAGTGACTTTGATTTATTTACGGACGATATTGTTGGTACTGGTAATGCCAGTACTATACCCAAATGGCGTACGATTTTAAAGTACGTTGAATATAAAGAGTCGTCGTGACCGAGAAGTTCAAACCCCGGCGGTATGCACCAACCTTTTTTTCTGCAGTCAAGTATGTTTACCCAAATAGCGCAGAGTGTATTTTTACACCACTGCCTACCCGAAAACCAAATGCTGCTTTATGTTTAGGTAAAATATAGGTGACAGCTACGATGCCAACATGCGCATTGGCAAGCATGCGCAGGCGCACGCAACAATCATCGCTACATCGATACTAAGGAAAGTGTATCTGTGTTGGAATGGAAATATGACTCTTTCAGCGATTCAGATTCATTCAGCGTTACAAAATAAATACATTATTATACGAAAAGCCAATATTAACACAAAAAAACATTATTCTCGCATACGTGGATTTAATTATTACATTTGAACACTTACCCACCGGTCTTTACCTCACCATGCAGTCGTCCCTGACTCACATGGCGCATCGTATAGCATTTAATTGCTTACTTAAGATTTACTTAGAGTCGATGGCCTCATTATACAACATTACTGTTTACTTAAATGAAATAAAAAAAAAACACATTATATTTCGCGACACATTTTTTAAACTACAACGGAGGCAAACAGTTATACGAATATTGAACGATGTAAAAAGTATATATGCTTTTTACATATATAAAAGCTGTGTTGGTCGCGACTTATTGGGCACAACACAAAGATTGCAAGTTCGAATCCCAACTCTACTTATTTTTTTCACACCACGAGCTTTATGGTGAAGGAAAACATCGGGTGGAAACTCGCATACGCTTGAGAAGAAATTCAAGATTGGTAACTAAAATATATCTCCGGCGGAAAGTAGGTGTGTGGATACTATCTACCCACTTTTGCCTAGCCCTTCGGAGATCCTTGTGAAGGCATGAAGATAGAATACAGACTAACATTCTAGAAAAAGTCTACCTATGAATTTATATGCGGGTAAAGCAAGGACACGGGTACACTCGTGAATTGCTTAGTATAATAATAAATCACCATTGATTTTGTAATTAAGTGAAGAAACTTGCTACTTACTTACTCATTGAGGTTTCAAATAACGTTTTCCCCAATTTTAATAATTTACTTTTATATAAGACCTTCAATTCATTCAAAAATATTTTTTAACTCTGGTGCATAAGGTTGATAATCTGAATACATTCTGAAAGGATAGTAATGACAGTACAAATTGCTACACAGCCACGTGACAGTTTTAAAATTACACTGCCTGAGTGAAAAATTACTCGAGGCAAAAAGTTGTTTTAATTTCAATTAATTCAACTCGATCGATTAAAATATGATTGCCATTCAATAATAATAATTGTTTTTACAGGCTTTTAAGATTGTAAATTGAAGAGGATTTTTTATTCCATTTTCAAAATGCCACGAATATCCCACACAAGTGCAGTTGAAAAATAGCGCTTCAAACTTTCTCCACAAAATAAAAAAAAAGCTTAAGTTATGCATTCCAAATTTGAAGTCAAATTTCTAAACACGCCTTCGTAATGACCTTCTCAACGCAACCGGATTAATCGAATACAAAATTCGTTTTTCGATTTCTGAATCATATTTTAAGCCTTATAACAATCGATGGAATTAACAATTGATTTGTACATCGATGTATTAAACTTTGTATTGACTGACGCATCGAGCAATGAAAGGAATTTATTCGTGATCGAAGCGTTGACATCGGCCGACCTTGGCGAGTTAATCCCTGACTAATCGAATTGACCCGACGCAGGTCAAGCAGGTCTTAGTTGGCATTTGAATTTGGAATTTAACTTTTTAAGACAATTCTTTTTTTTTACATTATAAATACAGGCATATGAGCTTCTGTAGAAAACTAAAAGTTTAATATTCAAGTCGGATCATCAGGAACTCTGCACACGTTATTAAAACTCCTTTTTTATTCTCGAATGTCTTGTGTACCTCTATGATTGCGTTAGTGTTATTTAAATCATATGTAAAAATGACAATGAATTAGTGCTGCCACTTAACCATTAGCCATTCCTCCCGCGTCCAAGTTCAACAAACGCACGCATTGTCATTCCTTCGTCGCCGTGCGAAACGATTACTTTGCACAAATAAACATGCGCAGACATGGCGTATAGAAATATTCAAGTTTAAGCCAGCAAATACGGAATTTAAATAATATTCATACATATATTAAATTATTAGAATTGCTTACTTTACGAGAAGGAAAGCACCGTCGGGATAGCTCTTCGCTAGAGAAATTAAAAATGTATAGTTATTGTTGCTTACAGAGCCGTAGTGGCCGAGTGGTTCGAGCAGTTGCCTGCGACGCAAAGGTCGCAAGTTCGAATCCCGACTGTACCAATGAGTTTTTCTGAACTTAAGTCAATGATGTATTATATATAAACTGAGGTAGATACGTCATACCGCGCTCGTCTTGGCTAGCTCAACACAAGCCAACTGGCTTGAGTCAACTTAGTGTCAGCTTGACTGGCAACGACGTAGCACGTATTTAGCATTTCGGATAAAATGCCTTCTTGTGTGTTTAGAAACTGCAAAACATATACTGGGACGAATGTAAGACACAAGAAGGATGTGTCTTTTCATTTATAAGTATTGGTTTATCTATTTTATCAATAAAAAATATAAAATCAAACATTGTATTTTAATCCGAATTAATTCCCGCGACGTTGCCGCTTCGGTACCGGCGCGAACGAGACAAGTAGCGCGTTACGTTTAAGAGCGACAGAGAGAACGATAAGAGCTCTTCATATTGACACGTGGCGATTTTGTTCGTAAGAAAATTGGGGATGTTGGGCTAATCAGTCACAGGCTATATTTTAAAGTTGGGTGTTTTGTTTTTGTTGAGGGTTTGACTTATATATATGTAAAGAATGAACACTAGTGTCATTCCTTTTCTTTATGGATTTATTATCTATAGGTCTTTAATAAGTAGATGGCTGCGTCATGTCAGTGACACGGACTGGCATTGAAGAAATTTTCAAGAATTCTATTCTTGAAAATTGAGGATTGAGTGAGGTTATGTTATTTTAGAAACACATGAAACAGTAAATAGTTTCCTGTATAAATAAAAGGAAATAGATTAACTAAACTAGAAGTAAAGGCTTTAAATGTTGTTTTTTGTTATTTCAGGTAAGTTACTCTGCTTAGAATGTGATAATTATCTTAAAACTTTGTATTTAATTGTGTTGTGAATAAAAGAAAAATGTGTTATTTCAGAAAACGCAAATATCGTCTTTAATTCATTTGTTAAGGCATATTACTATATATATATATATATATATATATATATATATGTTTATGATATATAGATAGAGAGATAGAGAATGTTATATAGATATATTTTAGATTTCCTAAAGACGGACTGATGAAAGACAAATGGGTAAAAA